>VYZW01056716.1:1409-19007 GCA_013401315.1 Balaeniceps rex | reverse complement strand
TCCCCATCCCATCACCAGCTCCAGCCCATCACCAGCCTCATGCAGCCCACTCCCAGCCCCATCCCATCCCATTCCATCCCCAGCCCGCATCACCCACCAAGACCCCTGTTGCCATCCCTAGGTGCCCATCACCCACCCAGCCCCCTGCCTGCCTGGCCAGGCCCCAGGGGATGGTGCTCAGGGTGCACCCACCCCCGCCAAACCAGCTACCCCCCAGCCCTGCTGCTGGCAGCAGACCCCCCCAGCCCCTCTCTCGATTACCTCCCGGAGCCAGTGCAGACAACTTCTCCGGAGCATCCAACCTGGTCTCACCCACTGTCCATGCCAGGAGGTTGCAAACCAGCAGCACCAAGAGCTTCATGCAGGTGGCTGGGGTTGGGGGGGGACCAGATCCCCACGACTCCGGAGGGAGGATTTGGGAGAGACGAGCAGCTCCGCAGCAGCCTTGGCGTTGGGGCGAGCTCGGCCGCGCGCTCCTCCGTGCTTGTGTATGCTTGTGTGTCTGGTTGCAGGATTTGATCCTATTCAGGACTCCAGACAGGCACTGCTGGTCAGCTCGAACAAAAGCTTGACGGGTGAGTAATAGCTGTGTCAAAACAGTTGCTTGCTGGTGGAACGCGGCAGACAAGTCCTGGGGCCCTGGGCTGCAGCCCTGCCGGGATGCCCTGCAGTGGGGTTGGCCCCCTGTGCTCTGCCCCAGCCCCACTGCTGAGCCGGGGTTGGGATGGAAAGGCAGGCAGGAGCAGAGGTCCCAAGTGGCACCCACTTTGGGGCACTGGGAGACTGGATGCCAAGGGGCTGGGGACAGCTAAGGGGGGCCCTGCTGCCAGCTTTTCTCCTGTCCCATGAATTAAACATGCCAGGGAGGTAACACACACTGCCGCAGGCACGAAGCCAAATACCCGCTCCGGCGAGATGGGCAGCATGGTTACGGGGTGGGAGGATGTGAGGGCCAGGGGGCCGGTGGCGGGAGAGATGCCGGGCTCAGAGAGGAACGTCTCAGCAGGCGCTTGGGGTCGGGCAGGGGTCCTGGAGCCCACACTGCTCGGGGGGCTCAGTAGCACCACGATGGCTCTGCCCCAACACAGGGCTCCCAGCACCCATGCCAGGGGGCTGGGGGTGCTCTCCTGGCACAGGGCAGATGTGTGGGCTTCAGACATCCCTGCTCGGGGGTGACTGGGGGACAGGCACATGCTGCTACACCCCTTCCTCTGGGCTGTCACGGGCGGGAGGGACTGGGAGCATCCCACCCGCCAGCTATCAGGCTGAGCTGGATGTCAGCAGAAATCCAGCTCTGAATGCCTTCAGTTCCCTTGCCCTGAGCCTAACCCTAACCCTGGCCTGAAACCCATCCTTAATGCTAATGCCGACCCCAACCCTCATCCAAACCCTCCTGTTCATATGGACCTGAACCCCTGGCACCGGTCCTAACACTAACCTTAACCCTAACCCTAACACAAAACCTGACCATAGCCCTAACCGTGAGTCTAATGCTAACCCCAACCCTAACCCTAATGCTGACCCTAACATTAACCCTGACCCTAATGTTAATGCTGATCCTAATGCCAACCTGCACCCCAACTCCAGGCTGCAGTGAAGCCCTGGGGTCCCCTCTAAGCTCCATCCATGGCTGAACTCACCCCAGCAAAGCCATGACGAGGCTGGTGAGTCCGCAGCACTGCTGGGCTGCCCTCCTCGGCAGCCCCAGCCCCACCAGAGAGCTGGACTCTGGCGCTGACGCCAAAGCCATCCCTGCTCCTAGGAGACTTTCCCATGCTTAGCAAACACACGGGATTAGCCTCATCTTGCACCCGCGCGTGCTGGGGAGCCCCGGAGCCGCGGCTGGCCGTGGGGGGAGCCCGGCGCCACCGGTACCACGGCAAGTGCCGTGACAGCCACCGCCTGACCCCGGCATCTGCTGGCCCTGTGACATGAAAAGCCTCTGATGTGCGGAGAGGGAAGGGAAGAGAGAGGCTGGCGCCAGTGCCAAGGGGAAACTTTCCTATGGCTCGGCCTCAGCCAGGGTTAAAACCAACAAACACACGGGCACGCACCGTGGATAAATCCTGGCAAGCGCAGGAGCGTGGCTGCGAGAGAGCAGGGCAGAACCGCAGCGCCGGCGTCTCATTGCTGCAGCCTGCGTGTCTGGAGCCAGCCCCAGCACGATGCTCCTCGTCCCACTGCCAGCCTGGCTGGCCTTGGGCATCCTGCAGCTGTCCCTTGGCAGCACCTAGGTAAGGACCCTCCTGCCCCCATCCAGCACGACTCCCCACGCTGGCTTCTCAGCACCCACCTCTCACACCCCAGCACACTGTCACCGCCTTGGAGTGGGGGGTATGGCATGGCCACGGCACCCGTGGGGCTGCCCAGGGCCAGGGGGGACAGTTGTGGGGCTTTTCCCCTGCAGCAGCGAGGTGATGCTAAACCCACCCAGGGCATCCGAGTTGCTCCTTAGCATCCAAGCGCCAGGGCAGGACCAGGCAGAGGGGCTGAGGCTGGAGCAGATACGGAGAGCAGGGGCAGACCCTGCACGGCAATGAGGAGGAAGGGGCTCTGCCCAGGGCAGGGCATCCAAACCAATCCCAAAGACGCTGCCTGCTTGGGAGGGTCCCCCTGGGCTGTGGCAGGGTGGTGGGGGAGTCCAGTAGCTGATGGGGATGTCCTTGCGTCCCCCCAGGAGTGCCTGAGCCAGCAGCAGGTGCTCAGAGTGGTGCGGCAGATGCAGAAGCTGCTGGCGGCACAGGAGGCTGCCCACCTGTGTGGGGCATGTGTGGTCTCCAGCAGCAGCTCTCCATCCTCCAGAGCTGCCTCCAGAGACAGGCCACCAAACACAACGGTAACCCTGGCCAGGTCACCGCCACAGGAGTGACCCCATGGGCCCAGCTCAGACCCCCGGACCCCTGGCGAGCAGCCTGGGCAAGGGACCCCCAGCTCCTCGCCAGGGCTGGCGTCGGCTCCAGCCTGGCGATGTCCATCCTCACCCGTGTCTGTCTGTCCACAGAGACCTGTCTGCAGCCAGCGGTGCCCCTGAATGGACAGATGCTGGGCTGGAGCGTGCGGGTGGGCCATGATGTTCACTTCGTCTGTGACACTGGCTTCCGGCTGGTGGGCTCGGAGACACACACCTGCCGTCACGACCGCACATGGAGTGGCACCCAGCCCTTCTGCAGAAGTGAAGTGGAGTGGGGCTGGGGCGCTGCGGGCTCAGCCCTGCCCAGAGGCTCCTCCGTTGCCCCAAGCTGCAGGGTCCCATCGCTCTGCTCCCCTGGCTGCAGGGAGAGCAGTCCAGAGGCTGCAGCAACGGGCACTGGGGCTGGGCAGCAGGATGGGGTGAGGATGCACTTCTCCAGCTGGTGTTCATGAGCTCCTTCTCCCTAGGTATTGACGACTGTTCCAGCAACCCGTGTGCCAACAGTGGGACCTGCATGGATGGCAACCAGAGCTACACGTGCCTCTGCCCCCAGGGCTGGTCAGGCCCCAGCTGCCAGAGCCCCGTCTATGTCTGTAGGTGCCCAGGTTTGGGATGCAGAGGACAGGGATGCTCACAGGGACAGCACCCAGCCATGCTGTGCCTGTCTCCCCCTTCCCTGGCAGCCCCCTGGGACCTCAGCCCCCAGCCACCTCCCCATGCCCCCCACCCCAGCAGTGACACCCGCTCCCCCCCACAGACTGGGTGACGCTGAGCAACACCTCCTTCAGCCGCCAGCCCCGCTGTGCTGAAGGCCGCCTGGGCTCCCGGCACTGCAGCTGCGATGCCGGCTTCCAGATGTGAGCCAGTGGCGTGTGCCACGGTAAAAAGGGGGTGAAGATGGCAGAGGGGTGGGAAACTGAGGGATGGCATTGGTGGGAGCCCCAGCCATGCCCCGCTCTGTCCTCCCAGATGTGGACGAGTGCCAGCTCTTCCAGTCCAGCCCCCAGACCCAGCTTTGCCTCCACGACTGTGTCAACCTCCCTGGCTCCTACCGCTGCCTCTGTCTCCCTGGCTACCTGCTCCATGCTGACCACAACACCTGTGAGGGTACGAGCAGCGGGTGCAGGGCAGGGAACATCCTGCAGGACCAGGGGTGCAGCGGGGAGCAGCAGGGACAGCCCTGCTCACCCCATGTCACTACCGCAGATGTGAACGAGTGTGCCGGGAAGCAGCACAACTGCACCCAGGGCGACCTCTGCATCAACACCTTTGGGGGCCACCACTGTGTGCGCCCCAAGTGCCCCCCGCCGCACCACAACACCAGCTATGTCAAGACCTCTGCCTTGTGAGTACTGCGCATGGCTTGGGCTGTGTCATGCTCTCTCCCCCAGGCGATGGGTCCTACAGTGCCCTGGAGACCACATTGTGTCAGCCAGGGGCAGCAGGGAGAGTGCTACATGGGGTGCCCAGCTGTGTTTGGCATGCTCCCCAATGGTCTCAGGATGCTGGTGGCTGGGGGTGTGGGTTAGAGCACCCCAGTACATGGTGGCTTTATCCAGGACCCCGGCCCCAGGTGCCCCAGTGCCCCAGGCTGGGGGGAACGACGCTATTTCCCCTCTGCTGCACACACATGCAGTGCTGTCAGCTGCCATCCAGCAGGCAAAACCGCCTGGTCCTGCTCTTGAGACTAAACAGCTTGGTGGCTGAGCACAAGCCACCCAAGCAGAGGAGCATCCCTGCTCTAGACAAGTTTCTCTGCGGGACGCACATCTGAGCCTGGCTCCATCCCTGGCCTCCAGCCAGGACTGTGGTACCCCAGGTCCCAGCCTCGGAGTGTGACCCACAGCTGCGTCCCTGTAAGGCATAGCATTTGCCTGGCAGAGGCAGGGATGGGACAGAGATCCGATGCCAGGCACACTCGGATGTAGCTGTCTTGGGTTGCTCTGCTGCAGGACTGGCAGTGGGGCTGGAGATGCTGCCTGTGGTGTGGGATAGGCTTGTTTGCAAGGATGCAGGCAGCTCCCTGAGAGCCAAACCATGGCACTGAGCAGTGGTACCCCTTCCCTCTTGGCAGCCAGTGCGAGAGGGACCCCTGCCTCATGGAGAGCCGAGCCTGCCGCCTGGCCGCCACCTCCATCTCCTTCCACTACCTGCCGCTCCAGGCCAACCGCACTGTGCTCCACGTCCTCTTCAAGATGTCCACCACCCGCTTCGTGGGCGACAGCCTGCGCTTCACCATCATGGGTGGCCGGGGCCAGGGTGTCTTCGCCGTGCGGCGCTCCGACCGGCAGACAGGAGAGCTGGTACTCACCAGCCCCGTGGCAGGGCCAGCCACGCTGGAGGTGGAGCTGGAGATGAGTGAGTTCTCCTGCAAGGTCCTCCTGGGCAAGCACATCTTCAAGGTCACAGCCTTTGTGTCCCCATATGAGTTTTGATCCCTTTGGAGGTGGGTGTGGGGCCAAGCCAGGGTCTCTCCTGGGGAGTGATGGAGCGGGTTCAGCTCAGTGATCCCAGTTCTTGTCCCATTGGAGACATCCCTCTCCCGTACTGCTTGCTCATGGCTGGTAGGGCAAAGCCACCACAGCAGAAATGGTGCCCGTCACAAAGGCTGCAAGGAAAACCCTGCAGGCAATGGGGTGACCAGCCTGCAGGTGCCTGCTTCTGCCAGCCCCCCTCCTCTCTAGCTGCACGGCAACACGGAGGGGCATGGCAGAGCGAGCTGATGGCACATGGCGCACAGGTCTGGCTCCTTGTATCTTGTAACCTCTAACAAAAGAAAAGTGGCCGTAAGAAGGGTGTCCTCCTTGCTCTATGCGTGGTGCATGCGAGCAGCCCCATGCTCCTGGGGCAAGGCTTCTGGGGAGAACTGGGGGCTGTGGTCACAGCAGGGCCCCCTTGCAGAGCTTGGGGTGCCAGTGGAGCTGTCAAGCCCACCCAGGATCACGCAGTGTCCATGTCCCTCCCAGCACCACTGTTCCCAGGGGGCATGCTGAAGAGCCCCCCAGTGCAGGGCTGGGAGATGGGCTGAACATGCTGCCCTGCACATCCTGCACGGCCAAGGCTTGTCCTGAGCCCCATTGGCAGGTGCCAGGAAAGCACAGCAGGGCTCCCTGGCACCAGGTGAGCAGGGGACAGCAACCAGGAGCCGTGCTTCCTTGTGGCCAGGAGATTTGCCTCTGCAACAGCTCTGACAGGAGCTAACTGCACAGGCGGTCAAAGCTGCAGCTCTGCAGATCGCTGAGCACTCGAGCTGTTCCTCTGCTCCCAATTCTGCAGCCGGGACAAAAGAGCTGCAGCCCCCCACACTCCTTGGGCACCCTCTGCCACCACCAGCATGGCCAGACCCCTGCGCAGGGAGAGCCAGCAGCAGCTGGAGGTTGAAAAGGTGACAAGGGCCTTTGGGCACAGCAAGTGAAGGACAAGCTGCCCCTGGGACACCCTTCCCTCTGCACACAGAAGCCTTCTTAGGTGAGTGTCCTGCCGGCCCGTGCCAGCGCCCCTCACACAAAGCAGCTGCTGTGCACAGACTGCAGGTGGCTCATAAAGACCTCCTTATGCACCCGTGGCCGGCACTGCCACCAGCTCTTCTCGCCAGCTCCCAGGGCTCGGCATGGCTTCTTTGCTGGAGGAGGGGGAAAAGCCTCTCCGGGGGCAGAAGAGCTGCAGGGTGGGCTGGTGGGGCTGGCCGTGGTGCGTCACGAAAATCCGCAGCTGGCCCGTGCCAAACGAGGAGAGATGCTGAGACACAAAGTAGAGAATTACAAGGATAAATATTTATTCCTGCACTTGAGGTGTCCTAGCTAAACTGGGCACCCCAAATGTGGTTTTGCACAGGTTTCTTATACCCTTCAAACCTTCAGGTACAACATGACTTGACTAATCACTAACACCCATGTTACTGATTACAAATCATAGTAAAACTTAGCAAAGCAACAATATTTTTCCAGCATTCTTCCTGCTTGTCTATTGATCCAGATGTCCCTGGAGTCAGTCTTGCTAGAGTCACTGATCTATGATGCCAGACAACACTGGGAGGGTTTCAAAGCCGTGTCAGAGGGGCTAGGATGCTGGTGTTATCTTGGTTGCCCAGGGGTACCCTTTATCTTTCATGGACAGCTCTAAGCTTCCACGAAGCAAAGTCCTTATTTCCAGGGCCAGGCTGTCCTTTAGTTTGTTTTACTTAAGCACAAACAATACCAAAGTCTCCAGTAAAATTCCACTATCTTCGTTACATCGCAGTGTATAATCTGAACTAATATATATATAAAAAAAGTTAATACATTTTCATACTATAAAGACTGGCTGATATAATAGTTAGGGAAGGTAGTTTTCCTAACAGCTTCCAAGGAGTGGGACAGCTGGCCCTGGCTCACAACCATTCGTCCACCGCCAGGTCCCAGAGCCCCCCCAGCCCCAGCCACCTGGAAAGTCTTGGGTGTTTTCATAAAAACACAGACAGCGTTACGAGCAACACTTCACAGCTGGCTTTGGGGAAACACAGGCACTCTCCTCTCCTCCCAAGGAGGCCTTTTGAAGGATCATGACTTTTCTGGCCTTCCCCATTCCCAGGAGGATTTGCTACCTCCCTTCACGATGAAAGGCCGGGGACAGAGGGATGGTGCAGGGCTTTCCAATCCAAATTACCCAGTGCTACCAGTCATAAACCCCTTAGCTTGTAAGACCCCTGCCAGCACCTCAAACGATGAGAAACAGGGGTGGGTGCTGAAGGGCTGGTGCTGCATTGGGCTGGGGGGAGAAGGGCCTGTCCTCAGTGGGGAGAAAGGCCTCCCCCCAGAAGGCTGGGGCATGCAGCAGCTGGGCTTTCAGGCAGAAAGGCCTCCCTGGGCCTGCAGCCCCCGGGTGTGGGGCCCAGCGAGGGCCCCACACCCGGGCTCATGTGTGGAGCCAGGCCTCGCTCCTTTTCCCCCTCCTCCGCGGAGCGCCCGGATCGCGCCCGGCGTTTTTTGTCGCCTGCGCCCCGCCGTAGCCCCGTCCGTTGCCTTGGCGACAGGCCCAGCGGCCTGAGCCCGCTGGAAGCGCCGGGAGCTGCCGCGCCGGCCTCAGCTGGGGGCCCCGCTACCCGCCTGGGCATGAGGCGGTACGGGGCCGCTCTCAACCGCCTCTGCGGGAAGAAGGTGAGGAAAGGGGCCGTGGCAGAGCCGCGGGAGGGGTCTACCCGGCCCTCCCCAGAGCGGCTACCCAGGACCCCGCTCGCCCGGCCCGACCCCCGGTGCCGGCCTGTCCGTCCCCGGGAGGTGCCAGTGCCCGTGCCCCAGCGCGGCTGGCTGCATGCTCCCTCCCGCTGCCTAGCGCTTGGCTGTCCGGTGGCTGAACATCCGAAGGGGTGAACCTGATAACGTCCGTCTGACTTCTAGTTCAGTAATATAACACCCAGTGTCAACTCAGTTACCTCTCCTCTGCCTACGGTGACCGAGTAAGCCCTGATGGTGACTTCGTGCCCTGTTTTTTATATTCGGTGTTTTCTGTAGCTGGGTAGAAAGGAGTGCCAGACATACCCACAGCGTAGGGCATCCTGCCGGGAAGGGGAGATGCTATATCCTCGAGTCTCTTCACTTATAGCTTTGTTTTTCATCAGTATCAGTGGATAATCAGTGCATCAGCTACAAGAGAAGCCATCGAGTCATAAGGGAAAGCCAAGAGGAACTTTGCTTCTGAAACGGGACAGATGAAACGTTACACGTGGCTTTCTTCCTTCTTGAGAGTCTGTTACCAGACAGACACTGCTGTGGGATGACTGCAGCCTTAGGGATAGTTTAGCCAGGATGTAGCTTACGCCAGCTTTAGTCGCAGTTCACCACGTAAAAAATTCTGTCGAACTGTACCAAAGCTTTTGACATTAAATAACATAATGTTAAAACCATCCAGTGTGGGTCTGGGTGGGCCTGGCTCCCCTGGTCAGGGTCTGATTAGGAGAAAGGAGAAACCTGGGAATTTCTTCAAATAATCATAGTGGTTTTTGTAACAGGTAATTCAAAGTGATGCGCAAGAAAGTTTTCAGCAACCTAATGAGAAAAGTGTCACATGATTAGTAACTATTTCTCATTATTGATGAGCCAGTTGCCATGTAGCAATTTAAACTATGACTGCAGGCAGATATTGCTAATTTCTTCAAAGACTGAAGTTAGGAATTTTTTTTTCCAGCCTGCTTGTTGGTAAGACTGTGCTGATGAGGATAAATGACATTTTTTTGTATTCTTACCCACTACTTCTCTACCAGTTGACCCCAAAAGACATTTCCAGCCCTTTGCCTGGGACTGATGCAGGACCACTGGTGTACCAAGATCAGAATCATTCTGCTCGCTCTTTCAGCATGTTGGCATGCTTGCTGTCTTCTGGCCCTTCAGCATTTGTCTGGTACTGGAACCATTATCAAAAATACCGCAAGTGAGCTAGAGACCTCCTCCTTTTCTTTCAGCACGCTCATGTGCAAGTTAATCAGACTAATTGAAGTTGCTTATCCCTGTTAGATGTTAACATCCTCTTTAGTTCCTAAAGAACAGTGAGCATGGGGCAGAGGCACCTCCAGTCAGCTCAGGTCCAGCAGAGCTTCTTAGTGCCAATTGTGCAATGCTACCCTGTATTGTACTCCCTAGTATCTGTTGCACCCGAGTTCTGTGAAGCAGAGCAGCCCAACTCTCTGTTGTTAAAAGCTCATCCTGGCTCCATGGCAAGCAAAAAGGAACAACTAATAATCCAACACAAATTGAAAAAAGGAGAAATCGCTTCTGAGCTTGTAGCTGTTGTGCAAACAGGAATCATAAACATCAGGAACTTTCCAGGTTATCTGGAAAACTCATCTTTGCAGTTAAATCTTGCTTTCTCCTGCCAGGAGTCCAGACATTGTAGGACAGCTGAATAATCAAGCTGCTTTCTGCATGGATGTCTTGCATAAGTAACTTTCTGTTCTGTTCTTGTAGCAGCAGTCTGCTTTATACTTGTGCTGTGGAGTAACTCCTGCTTCTTTTCCCCTTTTTGTCATTAAATGATCAGTTCACTTTTCAGTTTCTAGTCTTTCCACTTCCTTTGCTGCTGACAAAGGAGTCTCTGTTTTCCTGGATGCTGTGTAGTGGTAAATTGCGGTTCCAGACCACGTGCTCCAGTGAGGCCACCCACTCTCACTACATTTCTCTGCACTAGCTGGAAGGAAAACATGGCATATCTGAGACAGGTGAAAGCATTTGTTCTGCTGTCATCCATAACAGTGTTCTGACATGAACACACCCCCAGACCAGAGCATATCATGCTTTGTCTCCAGACTGCCACCAAAATACCCTTTTTGCTCTCTTTACTCAATTTAGGTCTAGATCCATTCAAAGACCGGCAAAACCTGCAAGTTTCCCTTAGCTGAAAGTTTGGGGTATTGTTGTTTCCTGCAGATATCAGCACTTGCTTTCAGAGTGTGTAATTGTTTTTTCCCTTTTGTTACTATCAATCACAAATCTCCTGCGCAGAGGGAAGTCTCTCCTCAGATGTGTCGTCGTTTTAGTCTCTCCAACTTTCTGTCCCCCTTGGAGCGTATCTCCAGGACCGGGGCTCAGTCACAATATTTTTGTATCACGTACTTTTTGTTTTCCATTTTTGATTTCTGTAGATGAATATCTGCAATAAACCTCCTAATAAGACAGCTCCAGAGAGTTTTGGCGAAGCTGTTCCTGAGGTGCAGGTCCAACGCGCTCGAAGGAATGGCTGGAGCTGGCCTCTGCACCTTTTCCAGATTATTGCCTGGTTGCTGTACCTCTTCTTTGCGATGGTTGGCTTTGGAATCCTGGTTCCTCTCCTGCCCCACCACTGGCTGCCCGCTGGCTATATCGTATCCTTTGGTCAAGAGGAGAACATGGACTGTAATAAACTGTCAGTGGGATTTTTTTAAAATAGTTGTTAGGTAGCATAGAAATCATAGGAGAAAGCAGCCAAGCCAGAATCTTTTTCTGAACTATTACCATAATCTTGATCTTCTCCTGTCTATAAAAAACAGTTATTTTGAGATCCTGTCTGTCCTTCAACTTTAGGTAGGTCACTAACATTCTGCTTGTCTCCTTCATCGCTCTCTGTTAAGGTTACTAGCTTTGCCTCTGAGGCTCCTCTGCTGTCTACTTCTGCCTATGTGTCTCCTTTGCTTTATATTATTCTTCTGTAAGTGTGATGCAGGGTTTGAGAGAAGTCATACTAAAAAAGCCCCTCCTGAAACGTCCTTGCCACAATGGGCAGCCACACGTCGCTGTGCTGACTGAATGAGTCTTGAAAGGCAGCTTCATATGTTTGTGATTATATGGTGTGGTTGCTTGTGATAGCTGGCAGTTGATCTTCTCCCAGGGCCCTCCCCTGTCCTCTGTAGAAAATCTATGAATGAAAGACAAGATGGTGTAGTGTGAACCTCAGAGGAGAGGTCCATCGTGGGACAGTCTTGAGCAGCAGTTTAATACACATCTAACTGTCCTCTAAATGTGGGCAGTATCAGAAAGTGAAGGCGTCTTGTCTTGTGTGCTGCCCAGAAAAGCCTAACTCAGCCCAGCCCGATGTGTTTTCCACCTCCTGTCCTCAACCAACCTCCCTAGAGCTGTGTGCACTTGCTGCTCCTGCAGCTGGGAAAGAGAGGGACTAGAGATGGGGTGTGCTGGGGAGCAATCCCAGTGCTCCCAATGCCACCTGCGCCCACAGATGGAACTTCCTCAAGGCCAGGCCCTGGCTCCTGGTGAACTAGATTGTCTGGGGAGTGGCAGACTGGAAGAGGGTATCCTGAGATTTGAATTTAGCACTTAACAAGCTGGTGAGGGTTTAAAATTTGTGAGTGTTTGCTTTTGTCATCTCTCCGGTAACATCCTCCTGGTGAAAATAAAATTGACTGAGTGGCTCAGTGCTACTTAGTGCTTCCTTAGCAAAACAAGATAACCAAGAAATATTACAGAGAGAATCTTGGGAAAAGTTCTGAAGAGATGGGATATGCACTTACATCATTTATACATCTGATTTATGTATGTCCATGGAGCCTTTGATAAGTTTAGGATGCTTTTACTTATCATTGTCTTAGTTACACCGGTGTGATTTAGGCATTAATATCATTAGCTCACAGTAGTCTTACATCTGCTTATCTTACCCAAATCCTTGGTATTATCACAGTTCAGACCTTGTGAATGTCTACCAAATATCTTCATAACTCAATCTAAAGTCACTCTAATTCAACAGATTAATGTATCCCAAAGTTTTACTACCAGATAATAAAGCACTAATGTCTCTTTTGTGTCAAAGGCAAGTCCCTTCCCATTCTGCTACACCAATCATCAGAGCTCCAGTCAGCTAGACCTCTCAAAGACCTTTTTTTCCTTACTACACTGCTCTATTTTCCATAGGCCTTAGTATGATCTATGATGTGCACATCTGGGTGTATTACAAATAAACTGGAAGGTTAATTTTTGCATGTGTGCTCATTTAGTTGCAGTATATTGAGAAGCAAACTCTCGAGCACAGTGGTACTCCAGGTATGCAGGGTTGCTGCTTTGTATTGTATATTACATATTTGTATATTCTTTCCAAATATCGGCAGTTACTTCAGGTGTCTGATCAAAAGTACTGCTAAAGCATATTTGCTCTGACTTGCTACTGCATTTAGAATTAAGAATCCAAACAGGTAATATTTCAAGAAACGATTACAAATCCTGGATACTGTGTGTCTGTAAATTGTGTAGGCGCCTACTTTAAAGGGGTGCTCCTCTTCCTTGGGATTCTGACTAAGGAAAAGGAAAGCAAGATGATGAGTACTAGTTCCTTGATGTGACTTTTTTTTCTTTCTTGGAAGTTTGGTCTTGTGAAGGGGCGTGTGCACAGCCTTAACTGACTGTTCCTTTCCAAGGAGTCTGTATGGACTAAGAAACGTGGATCTATGTCAACTAGTCTGCACGTGGGGTCAGATTCTGGTAAGTAAAGGTAATTTTTAAAACCTCCTGTGCTAGGAAGGACATTTCTGTGAGGCACAGTAGTACATAATAAGGAGGATTGTCCCTGTAGGTTTAGTTATCTTTTTCCAGAGGGTATTTATTACAGTGCAAATGTCTCCGTTAATAAAGCTCAGACTAATGTGCTCCAATCAGTTATATAGCAATTTCTAATTCTAAGCCATATATTTCTCATCTGTATGGGCTTTGTGTATTAAGGATAAAAATATGCGCATTAAATCACTCATACAATCCTTAACTGTGTACTTCAGTGTCCAGGAGTGTGTTTTATCTACCATTTAGTTGTTCATCTTACTGCAGTCTCCATTGATCCTGCGGATGCAAATGTGCGAGAAAAAAACTATCTGGGGCCTCTGGCCACCTTCAGTCGTAATCAACATGCACATGTCATTGAAAACCATCATTGCCATGTCTGTGATGTAGATGTGTAAGTATCTTCTCTTCTCCTTCTACTGCTCTGTCTTCTTCACCATTACACTTCGCCATTAGTCTTTAATGTTAGACTGTAAGATTGAAATTGAGCTCCTGAAGCTCTATAGCATGAGTTAAAATCCATCCTGTTCAGTTAGTTGGGTAGGTGCCTGCTGTCAAATGTGTGCATGGTTCTGTGTTTTATTTAATTGCTCACATGTTGTGTGGAGAGGACTGTACTGTTCTGTGTTATTTAGATGTTGGTGTTTGACCTAACAACGTGTAACTTGTGTGTGTGTGCTTGTATCTGGCTAGATGCTAATACGGTAGGAGAAAATGCTTGGAGGGCAGACATTAAGATCAACCTTTGTAGAACTGCTAAAGACTTTCAAATAAATCAATGACCTACAAATTAGAAATCACGCAGTGCATTGAAAGGCAAATTTTGCAGTGTTTGGGATTGTGGTCCAATGATGGCCGATATGTTTGGGTGTTGAAGTATTCCTGATGTAGAAGGTTTACTCACTATTACCATCTACTGCTGTATGCCCCTGTATTTGTGTCACTGGAAAGTCTTGGTAATGAGCTGGTGGTGCCACGCTAATGCCACCCTTTCTTTGGCAGGAGTGCCAAGTCAAAGCACTGTGGAACTTGCAACAAGTGCGTGTGTGGCTTTGATCACCACTGCAAATGGCTTAACAACTGTGTGGGAGAGAGGAATTACTGGTAAGAACCTGGCATTGTGACAGGAGTACAATACTGCATCAGTAATGTCGCCCCTTCTCTTCTCAAGATTCTCCTCCAGTCTGTACTCAGCCACACAGAACCACTTTTCTTTCAGATCCCAGCTGAATAAAATCAGTCATGAGAAAACTAGATGGAAAATGCAAGCATGATTATGACATTCAAATAACCAGTGATAAATCTCCTACACTTAGAATTTTGTAGCTGAACATCCATGAGTAAAAACAGAGAACACAGTCTTATTATTTGGTATTAGGAAAAGCTTAATGGGATGTTAATTCGGTGTCCTTAATGCTTCTGAGAGCTGGAGTGGGAATAGAACCATGAGCGTGCGCTGTTCCTGTCTCTGAAACAACCTGCATCCAGATTGCATGCTTTCCCTCCTGGACTTGCCAACTGGCAGGAGTTACAGCAGTATATAGGCACCTCTAATCTGTGCCAGGTTTAATATATAGAATAAGGAGGCTATCACTGATTATTGCTTCTCAGTTTACTTTCCTGCACTGAAACCACATGGAAAGCAAAGAGTTCTTACTGCTGGGTGCCACATTACACTGCCTTCAGATTTTGTGCAGGGAGCTCTTTGTCTGTCCTAGATATACTTGACTGTTTTGTAACCATGGTTGCTCTAAAGGGTCGCAGTTTAGTCCCTCAGGGTAACAAATCAGAAGTAAGACTGTTAACCAGTATCTATCATAAGCGTAAGAAAGCATCACAGTAATTTGGGATAGCTGTCTATATCTCCATCTTCATTAGAGGTTGGGATTTTGAATTTTATGTGTGATGTTATTGAAGTCACTCAGACTTCTCACCTTCTTGGCAGGCTCTTTTTGAATAGTGTGCTGTCTGCCATTCTGGGCCTTGGGCTTCTGCTGCTCATCGCTTGCTACATCTTTGTGGAGTTCTTCATTGACCCCATGATGCTTCGCTCCGACCGGCACTTTGATGGTACTAGCAGTGCTTCAGTTGGGCATCCTGTGAATCACCCAGCATATCTTGATATGGGATTGGATTCTGTGGGCTCTCCCACTGAGGAGGAACTCCATTCCTTACTCCTTCAATTTTATATTTCCGCAAGAGTATCTCTGCTCAGCTGGATGAAATGTCTTTCCATCCAGAGCTGACTAACTGGTCTTCCTAAAGGCCTTGCAGACACAAGATTTCTTAGACCTCCAGTGCATAATGGGTCTGCAGCTACTTTTGGGTTAACAATATTTCCAGCTGTAAAGTTTAGTTAGAGATAGTTAATACCTGGACAGTCTACTTACCTCCAACTCTTTTTGTTTTACAGTTCTAAAGAACCACACGGACCGCTGGTTTGTGTTTCTTCCTGCAGCTCCTGTTGAGACTCGGGCATCTGCCATTTTGGTCATGGCTGGGATATTTATTCTTCTGAGCCTAATGACCGTGATCCTGCTAGGTCACCTCTTGACCTTTCACATCTATCTTAGTAGGTATTATGTTCCTGTCATCTGCATCCCCGTTTCATTTTTGCTTAGCTTCATCTACTCATTCTGCATTCACCGTGTGTTCACCCGTGCCACAAATATACACACATGGTGCAAGATTGCCATGGAAAAGGTAGAAAATTTGGGTTTAACATTATCCTTCTGATTTTCCTCCAGTACCAGGTAGGCTTATCAGTGTGTGTGCAATATGGGGCTTGCATTGGGCCTGTGCATTCATGTGTCTAAGCTACGTTATCCTGGAACTGAAAGCACATGGGAGAGTAGTAGAGAGGCCAGGTGGGATAAACTGGTTAATTCCAGCTCAGTGCCAGTGATGGCAGATTCAGCTTGGCTCCACATACAGGCTTTTGTGAGTCTCTTCACTGTGCTCCCCAGTACTTCTGTTGTGTGAGAGAGCCTGTTTCTCTCTTACCCCAGAGAAATGCAGATGGTGTTGATCTAAATTTCTGATAGGAGGCCTGACATCCAGGTCAAGGTCCCTTTATGGAAGTTGTACTGTATCAGCACAAAATGACTTGTGGAATCCAGAGGAAAAAGGTTTTCAGAAAGGCTCCTCATTAGATCTCCTACTTGTTGCTCTGTCAAGAAGGGATATTTATGTTTGTCTATGTACGGATGGCCATCAAAAACCTTTTTTCAGCCATCATCTAAAATGAAGCCAATGCTATTTGGCTGCCTGACGTAAGTCATGATGAGAAAAGATCTTACACTTGCAGTAGTCTGTGGTGTCAAAACTAGGGAAGAAGGGATGTGGTAGAAGAGAAATGAGGACAGCGGATCTTTGGATGGATTTTTAGGTTGTCAGTTAACAGCGATGCAGATGCCAACACAAACTAGGTCAGCACAAACCAGTGCAGCTCCAGAAGCAAAATAGTCGCACTGCTTAAGTGTAGCGTTTGATGGGTGCGTGTTCCTCAGCTGGCATTAACATTGTAGTCAGTGAGGTCATTGGCCATTGTTTTCGTTTTACAGCCCCTTTGAGCTTAACTTAAATTTGGTCAGGCTGCGATTTTGCTTTCTTGGTGGAATTGAAAGTTGACTTTATGTTAATGGCGATGGGGGTTAATGGGTTAATGGCGATGCCTTGAGATTTCAAAGGTCGATCTAGCACTGTAGAAAGACTAAAAGCATAACAAAGCTGGGGCCGCTCCAAGAAGATTTCTTTTGGATGAAAAAGAAAAGATTATTTGGTTTAGTACTGAGCGGTATTTATCTTGTCTTTGTGTACAACTTCCACAAGAGGNACATGCTTTCCCTTGTCAAACAGAAACGTGCATGTGTTACACTAGTTCTGCTCTGGGTTTGGGGTATTTTTTTGTTGCTGGTGTCTGGAGGTGATTTTTTTTCCTCTTTCAGAATAAATTTTGAGCCAAATTAACTTTTATTTCTGGCCCGATTTTAAATCTTTATGACTTACATGGAAACAGAATTTAATTATTGTTAATTTTTGTTAACATTTTATTACATTAAAATCTGCTACCCTCTTGAAACTGGTTCCAGCTGTGAAGAAGTGCAGTGTGTAAGTCCTTGCTTAAAAGGAGCGATGTTACCATATTGAAGCCTATATTGTGTGTTACATATGAGTATGCATTACACTTACAACTGGGGTTCAGGGAGATAGACAAAGTATGTCTGCTTTAAATTCCTCTTTTTTCACACCTGTAATTGTCAATCACCTCATCTGAATGCTTTAAGGTAGACAGCGTTGGAATGAATTATCTCACCTCTTTTGGCACTAGAAATACAGTTTACCAATTAAAACATAATTACTGTTCACGAGTATTTCTTCATAAACCTTTTTTTTAAATAATTAAATTACAGAAAGAAAATAGCACCCCTGTGAGTGGTATTGTCTTTAAGCTTCACATAAAAAAACCTGGCTTAAGTCAGGTATGACTATGAAAATTTTAGAATCTAGTTTTGTTACAAGCACAGTGAAATTTTCAGAATTACAGTCCTGATTTTAATTGCTCACTGCTATCACTCAAAAGGAAGGAGGTAAGTTATTCTCAAAATAGTAGGTCCATGTATTCAAAATTACCCGTCTTGATTGTGACTCAGTTCTAGAGGCATTCAGTGAAGCATAGCACTT
>VYZW01056711.1:16743-30118 GCA_013401315.1 Balaeniceps rex | reverse complement strand
AAAAAAAAAAAAAAAGCTTTGCACTAAATGTATACAATCTTTTAATTAATATATTTTGATACATTAAAACACATACACAACCAACCATAACAGCTGCTAATTTTAAAAAATTGCACAAAAGGCTGCGATTTCTTAGTATTAGGAGTAATTCCCTATTAACCTTAGCAAAGCTACTTCAGTCAAGTTCTTTGTGATTAGACGGCACCTTGGACTAAACCGCAATGGTCTGCACTAAACAGCCTGGACTAAAGCACAAGTATAGTCCATGGTGACAAATGGTACGTACACTGAGGAAAGACGTTTGGGTTAGTATTTTCTGAATATTATAAGTTTACAGAGCATTCTAAGAGCACAGTGTAACAGATGGATGGAGAGAGTGTGTCCTGATGAATTACATACGTCTCTGCTCCTATTTGAATTGTAAATACCGTGTTGATACAAGTTACCCTATGAATAAGTTGCAGTACACACTTACATAATCTTCTGTGAATGTGAAGTGTAGAAAAAAATGCTTGCTGTTAGCTAGAAGCATGACAGAGTGATTTGAATTCAAGTAAAAAGCAGTTAATACTGAATACTGTCTTTGTAAACAGATTTTGATGGATTTAGCTCCATCGTTTATAAACCAAGAGACTAAACATGAAGTGCAATTAGGATACTGAATGTCTTCAGTACCAAATCCCTTCTGAATTGCTACATGAAATATGGAAGCTGTCACTCAGAATTACTAAATACCGCATTTTAGTATTTTATAAAAACAACAGGTTTTCCCCCCCACGGTGTAACCAACTGTGGTAACCAACACAGTGAATATAAGGCTGGGCAGTTGAAAGTAAAGTCTGCTTTTAACTCTGATCCTGACTTTCACTCTCACTTTGGGTGAGTCCAGCTGCATCCAGACTGAAACTGGGAATCTTTCCCATCTTATGGATTTGAGTGTGCATCTTGACTACATAACGGGAGGAGACTGGGCAGGCACTACCACCTAGAAGTATCACAGGCAGGAAACCCAGTCACACCGGATGGAATGATGTCATGCAGTGCAGGTGCAGCCTTAAACAATCTGTCTTGGACAAAAACCTTGCTAAACTCTAAAGCCTCTTTTAGTGAGGGAAAAATGCAATCAACAGGTTAAGGACCAAAATAACCACTACAGCCATGAACCATAAGCTGCTGTAACATTCTGCAAGGTCTATTGTCCAGTGTCAACTGACACAGAGCTAGCTAGTTAGAAACCATGGCTAAAAAAGTTATTACTGCATGACCCATATTTTACGTGCCCACTGACATGTGGCAGGAAGTTACATGCAATATACACGCTTTCACAAACAAATATAAAATCCTGTATTCTGACCTCAAAAATCTCGTGTTTCCATATTGCCTGCACAAGTAGAATGCCTCAAAATGCATATACTCAAACCTTTCCTCTGCGTTACTGCACTCACAGGGTCTTCAGAGCTCTTTAAAAGAGAAAGGTCATAAATTGCCTTTTATTATGTAAGCACAAGATTGAAAATTCCTCTATTGTACACCTTCCGTAGTATTCAAAAAATACAGATAATGGTAAGGTAGAATTGACTTTATGAATTGAGAAATTTCTAAAGATGTTTGCAAATAAGTGTCCTACAGTACTGTGATATTTTCTTTAGTATCTCAGAGCCAGAAGAGATTTTACTTTAAATTACTCATTAATAGAAATAGTTTTGTTATCTTCCTAAAGCCATTTCTCTCAATGCAGAAAACTGTGAGATGGGCTCCCTCTAGAGTCTTATCTCTGATATAAACGTTGAATTATAAAAGATTGCATAGGTCATTTGTATGTGTCAACATCCTACTTAGTTCCCTTCCAAAAAAAAGTTCTGAGATACCACTAGTGAAAAAAAGCGTCACATTCCCAGTTAAATAGATTTATGTATTTGTACAGATCAATTAAATTCTTAACACAATACAGTAAATTTTGTTCTTCCATATATCTATCACAAGATCCAAATGAATGTTGAGATATTTCAAAAACTAGAAGCTAAGCTTAGAAGTGGAATCCTCTAGCTGTATAAAAAAATAATATGTCTTTAAATAAATACATTATGTGTAGGTAAAAACATCCCTTTCTCCTTGAATACACCTTGAAGTAGTTGTTTCAGTAATTCAAGTAGAACTCATGGCAACCTGGAGTTTGACCTTGTTTGATTCAGGTCAGTGGATGCTTTCCCACTGGTACAAGCATGAGAATATGCAAGCAGATTATTAGCTCCACAGTAACTAGAGAAGGGCATAAAAAGTGTGGGTGGACAATTTTTGCCAACACCTAGTGAAAATTGTTATTATAACCCATACTCAGGGAAGACATATTCTTGTCTTCCACCCAGAAGAGAGTGAGTGTGGAGGGGAGATGGTGAGCAACAGAGTGAGACCGTGCTGTGTTTTCTTTCCCCCACCAAATATGCCAGGGAAGCAGAGCTGAAGATGGGGGAATAGGCTGAACCAGGAAAAAAACTGGTATCATGTGGTTTTCTTCTCTAAGCAAAGGGAAATCATATTGTGAATCTCAGGATATAGTCCCTGACACAATTCCACGAGCAGCTCCATGCAAATATATAGTACTTCTCTCTCCACCTAATACAAGTAGCAGTGATGAATCCTAGGGACAAGGAATACAACAATTTTACAACAATAAGCTGTTTCATTTCATTTTCTATAAACTGGTAAAACAAAAGAAACAAACAACCGAAAAAAAACCCTTTTGAATGTATAAAATCCCAGTGTAAATCTAGCATCTTCCCAGCCTTGTGTTTTTATCGTTTTTTGTTGCCCTCTCATTGGGAAAGAAAACACAAGACTTTGCCTTCAGAAAAATATATTATATTATAGATGTGACAGCCTCTTCTAGAACTAAGAGATTATTATTTCCTCATAAATCTGACAATTACAATTATGTAATTAACACAGCTGCACATATATAAATTACAACCAAAATAAATCTGTGGATTAAAGTCTGTCATTCACAGAGATACAACAAATCATAAATGTTTCGCTCACTTCCTAATGCTAGGATTCATGCTCTTGTTTTGCTCTATAGTTCTAGATCGAAATCTCATATTGTACTTTAAAAAAAAAAACAAACAAAAAAACCAAAAAACCACAAACAAACCAACTAGCACATCACTAGATTAAGATGGCTATTAAGTTTTCTTCAGAACAGTTAAGAATAGTTTTCAGGGGTTTTTTCCCCACTGCAGATTATCAGTTAACTTACATTTTCCCTTTGCAATGTACTAGGTGCATTGCTAGGGCTGATATCATAGTCATCCTCTGCAGAGTCTGGCAAGGAAAAGGTCTAACGAGTAAAGAGTCCAATGCCTTGACTTATCTCAGGCTTCCTTAAATCCTTAGGCTGAGCACAGAAAATTTTTTGTACAATCTCTTAAAAAACAGTTGCACTGCTTAGGCTTTTGATACGTATATGCCATAGTTCAGCCAGTTAATAGGACTATGGGCTTGGAGAGCAACAATATTCTAGAGAAGCTTCTCATTTTTTAAAATCACCTTATATTAGTGAGTAAGCACCAAGACAAATAGAAATAAATGCATTATGTCATATTTTCCTTTATTTATGCTTCAGTGCAAAACTACATGCGTAATTACATCACACAAATTTTCGTTACTAATGCAGTTAAGACTTCCTTCTAGTTTTACCTATTAATAAAACAAGCTAGCATCTGTTATTACGCATTGGAAAGGATTATCAAATATTACATACAACATCACATAAGTTTTCAAACACAAAATTAATTCAGGACCTTCTACAAAGTTCACTCTGCCTTGAATTCATATTAGCTCCCTTTCTTCCTTCACAGGTCCTACAGCTCCCCACAAGCTAGGTAAAAGATGGGTTTTTGCGGTATTTTTTAGCATGCTTGGAAGGTAAGTTTTTGAAAAATAATCAAAGGAATTAATCACTATCAACTTAAGTTTCTTCAGAGAGAACCCCTTTTGGTAGCTCCATTTTTACTCCGGCAGCCTGGAGGAGAGAAGGCTCTGGAGAGACCTTACTGCAGCCTTTCAGTACTTAAAGGGGGCTTATAAGAAAGATGGGGACAAACTTTTTAGCAGGGCCTGTTGCGATAGGACAAGGGGTAATGGTTTTAAACTAAAAGAGCGTAGATTTAGACTAGATATAAGGAAGAAACTTTTTACAATGAGTGTGGTGAAACACTGGAACAGGTTGCCCAGAGAGGTGGTAGATGCCCCATCCCTGGAAACATTCAAGGTCAGGTTGGACGGGGCTCTGAGCAACCTGATCTAGTTGAAGATGTCCCTGTACATTGCAGGGGTGTTGGACTAGATGACCTTTAAGGGTCCCTTCCAACCCAAACTATTCTATGATTCTATGATATTTTATTTAAAAGGGTTTCAGTCAACATTCATCCCAAAACCTGAATATACTGCATCCCACAATACACCATCAGAAAGCATAGTAACATTTAGTCTGTGATTAAAATAATTTTATGACAACATCCTACAAAAAATATGTTCAAACATGAATAAATTAAGTAGTTACTCTAAACCACTTGTCTACTGAGTTCCTTAGGAAATCAGCAGCCACAGCAGTCAACCCACTACCCTACCTCCAGAAGGGTAATTTTGCAGCTCCAAGCTCTTATTGCAGCTAGTCCAGCAGACTGGCCTGGGGCTGAGCCGAGGCTAGGCATCTAATATTCCTAACCCAAAACCAAGGTAGCACACTTCTGAGAGCTCTGATTTGTAAGGGAGACGGGATAGAGTCAAAGCAGAGGGATCTGAACATTAAATTGCTGCATCCTAGCCGAGACAAGCACCATGTTTTCTCCCTTCTTAGGAAGCAATAGTTAAAAACATCCCTTTCAGCTGAGCCTGGTACCTTCTGATCCACTGCTCTTCCTAACACTACTACTGCTAATCCATCCCGCCACTGAGATCAGCGCAATTGCATGAGCACAGCTCCTCTGTGCCGCAGTCTGTTTCAGACAAGTGCCTGCAGTCAAACATCCTTGACTTTACCAGTGGCAGCCCAGACCGTAGTAGGGAAGCAGGTCCAGGTTGGACCCGGGCGCCCTGCCAGCAGGCCCAGGTCCCACCGCAAGGCCACACATATTGGCAATGCCCTTCTCCAACAAAACTGGGATCTGCCCACATCTCGGCTCTGCTATTGTTCCAGGGCAGGACTGAGCTACCTGAGTGCAGGCCCATGCCTGCCATCCCCAAGCACAGCCACATGGCTCAGCTTCAACTACGGCAATGGTTGAATACTGACATTAAAGTTGTTTACTCTAAAAGCAACTACAAAGCTCTTAGTAAATATCGCATTTTTGAACAAATGCCAAGCAGTTAAAAATTGCTTACATATTTACAATAAATATCAAAGTCAGGGTTGAAGCATGTTGATTTGCAATCTATGTATGAATGCTAGTTTACATAACAAAAATGAATCACATTAACTTTGGCTTCCACCATATTCTGAGAAATTCTTGGATCATGTTAATACATTACGGCATTTCTACAGATGTTAAATCTATTACCTCAATTGTACAGACTCACGTTCTGCAAACATTCACACACACAAACATCCTCCTCTTTATTTTTTTTAAGTATAAAGCACTTCAGTGCAGTCACGGGTCTTTTTTTTTAAAAAAAACAAACACACATGAATGCAAAGTGCGTACAGAACTGAGACCATGTGTGCTGAACAGTTTCCTCTTACTTTGAAAAGTATTTCTTTCATAATAACTCTGCTAATATCCTTATAATTTGCTTATAAGAAATCACATATCACTACAACCTTTCACCTTAAACACAAATTGAGGACAGAGTTAAAATCAAACTTAAACTTTTTTTTTTCTTAATTCAAATACCACGTAGTAAAGAAGCTGAAATAAGCTGAGATTTCCAGAGTTGTGAAGAGAACAATGTGACAATTCCCAGTGAGTTCAACAAAACTACACCAGTTCACACCACATGGAAAGCAGTTCTCTGTTCAGGACCCAGCCCAGCAACCAGAACGGGCGTTTAAAACACTCTGTGTTTCAACTTTAGCACATACGTTTATTGCGAAAGTCTCAAGTGCAAACTGACTGAATTGACAGACGCTTTAAAAAGCTCGTGTTTATTAGAAATCTTCACTTTATTACAATTTCAGCATAGAAGTTAAAACTATACGATGATTCACAGCATGAATTAGGAATCTATTTATGGATCATGAATTTTAACAGGAGCACAGGGAACAATTTTCAAGGAATATATACAAAAATAATGCCATTAACATCAGTTTTAAATTAATGAGCCAAGTTTAGTTGGCTATCGCTCCTCAGGCTCATTAAGGATACCTGAATGTGAATCACAAGAAATTTAAAATAATATATTGGGTTTATCTGTCAGGCTTCTTAAACATTTTCATCAGAAATTATAAATACAAAGTAAATAAATGGACAAAGCAAATAAATCAGTTAAATTCTCTGTACGATCTCAAAGACTTAAACTGCAGCACCCTGTACAGTCAGATGTATAAACAATGCCACACCAGTGGAAATGAATGCTTTTTCTCACAATGCTGCCTTCAGAAATCAAACTAAGCATGATACCTAATACAAAAAACCCACTGTATGTTAAGACAGCTGCAATATAGGTAGAAGAGGTCATGTTAACATAGCACATAAGTGTACGCAATTTGATGTTCCAGTTATTCTAGAACATGTCCATAATGAATAAACATTTATCTACTTGCAAAGTGGAAGGGGCAGCATCATCACTGCGAACAACAGCGGTCAAACACCTGTTCCATCCTTCAGTGGTAAAATACTAAATAAAACCAAAGGAATGACCCATGTGCCCCAAGGGAGCATGATTTTAAATCTCAGTGACGACAGAACAGTTTTGTTTCTCGCCTGCAAACAAGCTGCCACAGTTTGCTCCTACTGTGTATGAGAATATGTAGAGATTTGTTGAAGACATATGGTTTCCACTACACGCTGCATGTTATGGTTCAGGTTAGAAGAAAAGCAACAGACATGAGGAAACACTGAGGCACAAAGACAAGTGGAATGCAATTGTGACAGACTTGTACATTGACGAGGGGAGGTACCCTGCATAAATAGCACCATTCAGCCCCATCACAAACCCCTTGCTCTGAAGAGCATTTACAAGAATAATGCTCATGACGTCAAAGGAACTATTTTTGTGAATAAATGTTCACCAATGAGAGTAAAAGATCACAACCTAAGCCATTAATATGAAAAATACTAAGCTTTAAATAACTAACCAAATATGACCCCAGCAGTCACTTTCACTGCCTTCAACAAGCATGATTTGATATCTTCTAGCTTAAAAACATCCAACTCTGCCTCCTCCAACCTAATTTGCCTAATCACTGACTCCTCTCTCCTTCTTGTCTTTTGGCTCTACTTCCTGTCAGTAGAGTTTTTCCTAGTCCAAGTAGCTAAATTTGGACTAAAGGGTCTACAGGGAATAACTGCACTCTCTACAGAGCACAACACCCAGGCATAAACCCATGAATGGAGAGCAGAAAACCTGGGCTTCAGCCTGGAGGAAATCATTCAGCCGGATATACACACACACACACACACACTAGCAGACCTAACGCTGAGGAATGAGAAAGCTGCATACTGAAGGGAGGAAGCAGGACAAATACACACTTGTCTCATTTCATCCTAATTCATACCATCGGCTTGAAGTCGAACAATTTGACTTGCTGTTTGTGGGCCACAGCCCTAGTATGTAGTTTGTGAAGATGGGAAATCTTAGTACCGCAGCAAGAATACCTTGGTTTGTTTCCAAACAGTGCCAGACAGATCAGAATTGCTGAAAAGGGGCCAGTGCAGCATGCAAACTGGCAGTAAGTCAGCAGAATTAGAGTAGGATGCTAAAAATCTGAAACCCCCAAAGGGAAGTTTAAATGATAAATGAGAAGAAGCAAGCCCATCTTGCATGTTGACTAACTACTGTGAACATTAAAGAATGGCTTCCATTTGTTTGCTCTTTTTTTTTTTTTTTCTTTTTGTACACTGACAGATGACTGCCACTGCTATTCCCTCCAAAGTGACACATCCATCATCATTTTAGAAGGTTTCTGCTTTGGTTTCAGATTTTTGAAGAGCTGCACTGTTGTTGTTACTCTTCTGCTCTCTTTAATAAAAATTCCTTCAAGGATACTAGGAACTGAATCATCAATATTTAAAACATCAAATGTTGAAACACTCAGACAACTCCACCATCTGCTACACTGTGGCGGTTTGCATGCCCCCCCTGCATGTGAAGCCTCACTTCAGGAGAAGTGGAGCTCTTTAAGACACAGTCAAGTTTATGGATGCATCGTACACAAATTAAGTCACCCTTGTCCTTAAATTATTATTGAATTAGGAAAAACTGTTAAGCCATGACAGAGTAGGGGAAGACAGGAGTTTTGGAATCAAATCTGTCAAAATTTTTAACCTTTTAGTGCACTATAGTGAAGCCATCTCTGAACGTCTCTTCAGCTGTCTGAAAATCCTATAAAATATTGTAACTCAAAGCTTATTTCTACAAAACACTTTATCCTATTTAGACTTACAAAAGCATTGGTGTTAACACTTCATGTTCTTATAACAATGTCTGTATATATTAAAAAATATATGTGCATTAAATCAGGTGTAAAGATTTCTGGGAGGCCATTAGGAAACAAAATGAGGTGCAAATCCCTGGAACGTACAAGGGAAAAATCACTTTATAACACCATAATCAGGAATTCAAAAGATCAACCACTGGCAGACCAAGTCAGACAGAAAGTACATTCTTGCATTCAAGATCTGTAAAGAAACCCTTAAACTGTGAAGTATACGTTACAGGAAACTTCTGCCCCCACAGTCATACCTCACTTTATCTCCTCATCTTTTCTAAACTGTCAGTCCTTCTGACAAGCACCTTGCAAACAGCTTTTCTGTTGCATCAGAGAACCTCCAAATACACTTGAAAGTTACAGTCAAATAAAGCTCTGCCTGTTTATAAGACCACACTCCATTTACAGAAGATTTTGAAAATTTGCCAACAAGGCTATGGCATTCCTGGTGGGCTCCTTTGAATTTGTAGGGTTTAGTTTGGATTTGGCAGGTGGCTTACATTTGTGCAAGGGCTCCCCCGGAATTCTGCCACCAGGAATGACTGAAGAGACATATCCTTTCTGCTCACACCCCTTCTCCTGCCAGCTCCACATAACATGAGTTCATGGTGATTCTTTAGCAGCCTGCAACAGGAATTAGTTTGCAGGCACCATGGCCTGAAAGAGCTGTATCCTGTGACACTTTCAGCTACTAAGCATCAATGAAATAGTTTGCAGGAAAAGGCCCAGCTGATGAATGGAAAACAATAAAACCCCGTTCCTCCTAAATTACCTACTGTGCATCGTACAGAAACCTTCAAACTGCTGCAGTATACTTTAGCTTTTGATCTTCTTTAAACCGCTAGTAAGAACAAAAAATTTAAACGACAAAAACTGATAAGCTAAAGTTCAAAATGTGCTAAAATGAACAGAATTTCTGCTCAAAATCGTCTTCATTAACAATTATTGAATATTTCACTGCAGAAAAAAAAAAAGTAAGTCCTTAGGAAAGCTGAATGCTAATTTTAAAGCAATCAAAAATGCATAGATGTTTTAAATTACAAGAAATGGCTCTGTAACATCTTGACTATTTAAAAAGAAGCAGATGGTTTACATGGCTTTACTGCTTAATTAAACATTTTATATATTCTATAAAATGATATCTGATGGCATTCTTTCCGATTGGCTTTCTAAATTTAAATTACAAAGTAATTTTATGTATGCACCATACTAACCAGAAAATTAATTAAAATATTCATATCCAATACTAATTTACCAACCAAGTTGCTATTTTCTAATACATGTGAAAAATGCAATTGTCCACCTCTTTCCTATTTCTTCTTCATGATAATACTAACATTTTTTCAGAATTCTACTGGGTTCCTTTATTTTATATAGTCCTAATTTAAAAGCCAATATTTTAGATTTTCCCTTCCTATCCCCTTTACAAAAACCAAAAATAGCGAAACAGGAAAAATAATATGGAATTTATCTTATGAAGACCTTAAAACCAACTCTAAACAAGATATAGGTATGGACACTACTAAGATAGTAAGATACAACTACTGATGAGTGTGAAAGATCTGAGAGAGATGATAATGAAAAAGGTTTAAAGAAATTGCTTAGAATTCGTGTCATGAAAGAAAGACAACTGGGAAAAGGTATGCTGTCCCCAAGTTCCCCAGGGAAAAATAAAATCAAGTTACAAAGTTCCACAAAGCCACAATCACACGCTTGGAAGAAAAAGAGGGCTGCAAAGCAAAGACTGAGCATAGTGGATAAAGTTTTCATAAAATCTTTACCGAGTACAAATTTGATGTGGTAATTCCAGGAAAAGGAAGGGTTTCACAATTATTATTTATAGTTACTGGCATTACTTTTTAAAGCTGATTCACAGCAAACATGTTAAAAGGTAGAAATAGACAAAACAACAATAAAATCACTGAGCCAGGGGCCTGTTTAACTGTGTGACTACTAAAGACAACCTTAGATTAGAATGAACTTCATTCAGTTCTTGTAGCTTATAGTCCAAATTGGTGAGAAAAGGTAACATCATTCATTGTGTGCATAAATTGTCCTGCTCAGTTACACTTCAGTATGATCCTTATGTAAGCAGATGACAAATGCCTATCACGAAGTGAAGCATGAAGTTGCTTTTAAGTGACTTGTGAGTCACGTGAAGTCATTAGGGTCGCAAATCATTACACCCACCACGTAAATCAAAAGCTCTAGTATTAGGGCATGTTGCTCATTTTAAGCTACAGCAGCTTTTCCTGGTTCTTTCTGGGCACTTGTTCAGCACTCCGCAGCTCAGAATTCTACAAAATTTTTGGGTCAAGAGGAGCAAGTGAGGCCCCCACACAAGCCCATACCAATGACCAGAGGAACAAACCAAAACATTAATAGATATTCCTTAATTGATGAAATGCAGCTATGTCACAGCACAGTTCTTTATATATGACCAGTACAGTGTAGAAAGATAAATAACCCTATTTTTCCATCTAGACATGCAGACATGTATTTTGATTAAAAATAGCAGTTGCAAAACAAAAAAAACAAACCAAAAAACTGAAACATTTATTGAGTAAATCAGAACATCAACTTGAAAAAAGAATTGCAGTAATACGATAAAACTAGGATAGTTAGCTGTTAAAGTGATCAGAATCCTTAAGACTGTATAAGAGTGTCTGCTCCCCATCTCTTTTAACACTCAAATTAGGCATTCAAAACCACTGACAAAAAGAACAGCAGAATAACTCATGGAACTCACTACCATTAGGAATTAAAGCAAATACTTTAGTGAATATTTTTAGACATGCACTGTTTTCAAAAACATAACATTAATTTAAATTAAGTTAAAGTTATTAAAGTTTTCATCATGACTGAAGATCAAGAAATGCCTATTCTTGTATTCCTCTAGCTAAACAAGGCAGCTTTTACAGTTTTCCACAATACATCATGCATTGCCTTCTAGCTGCATATGAGTTCAGAGAGAGAACTGATTTTGCTTACCTAGCAGTTGCTTATATTCCTCTAAATGAAACCTGGGCTGAAAAAAAGGAAGAAACACTTGACAGTCAGTTACACTAAACTAACTTAGGACTGACACATTGCATATGTTTTAGCGTGCATTATTTCCTTAATACCCCTGAGAGACTTTATGTATCATCATGCGCTAAATGAACTTTTAACGACTGCAAGACAATATCCCCAGCCCATCTGAAGGATCCCAAGTCACTGAATACGTGCATAAAGAGATAAATGTTGCAACAAAAAGTCAGTCCTTCTATAAGAAGTCCCATTTAAATTCTCAAAATTGAAAATAAAAACAAAGGAACCATCCACTAACCTACTTTGTCACATAACCATTAGGAAGGAAATAGAAATGTTTCAGCAGATATGTTTTTCACCATTAATTTGACAGATGTTTTGATTTCCATAAATTTGTAATAACCTAATTTCTCAAGTGCAGTCTACTGGAGTATATTTTTGTCTCTGTTGACAAAAAGGTTTTTTTCCCCAAATATTTCACAATGGAAACGTTTGTTCAGATAGCTAAGACTGGGAAGCAAACACAGAAAAGATGTATCAATTCACTTTCAACAACGAGCCTTAGGTGTTTCCATGTCAGTTTGACATCGTC
Source organism: Balaeniceps rex (assembly GCA_013401315.1). Lineage (NCBI taxonomy): Eukaryota > Metazoa > Chordata > Aves > Pelecaniformes > Balaenicipitidae > Balaeniceps > Balaeniceps rex. The sequence goes on along the minus strand of VYZW01056711.1, from coordinate 17,852 downwards.
TGAAATATCTGACTCACGTTTGGTTTTGTCTACGTGAACAAGAGTAAGTTCAGAGAGGGAACTTAGAAGACTATTTGACATAATTTCAAACAAAGTAAGTGCATGGGGGGGCAAACTGCAAGAAATTCTGGATTATAGGCATTGCAATATAACCCAGAATTATCTTTAAAACAGGTAATTCTTGCAAAGATTTCTTGCAATGTATATGTATTTGAGAACCTGCTTTCCAGGCCCTGTTCATAAAACCAAGTATGTTTTGTCTCCACAAATAAAAACTAGCAGCAAGCACAATAGTTCTTAACCATACTTGAACTTCCCAAAGAAGTGCACCCCATCCCCCAAAGCAGCCTACTACTTCCCAATCCCTTCATAACCCTCAGCCTGACATACTTAGCTGTCAGCCTGACCTCAGTGAGGAGCAGCAGCCCCGTGCCCTCCGGAAGGGATCCAGCAACCCGAGTTACACTTTCTCTGTTATTTGCTCCGCTGTCCTCTGCCCAGCAGAAAGCCTCTGGCAATATCTTAGGCCCGTTTGTTTTCAGACATTTACGCCACTGTGGACGTGTGTTGGGCGAGGAAAGTGACCGACTGCGGGGAGACCACCACGGTCTGTCTGCCCACCCTTGGGAGCCTCTCTCCCCCACCCCCCCGAGGGCAGCTCCCTGAGCTGCAGAGAAACGCCCCTGTGGATATGGACCCCTTCGCTGTCTTTTATCTGTAGAGACCCGTGAGGCATCTCGGGACACGGTTCTGGGCTCAGGGTACAGGTGAGGGCACAGGTGAAGGCACAGACTGAAGAGCCTGTGGGGGGCTCTCCTCCTCCACCCTACCACTTGCACCTCTTTATTCCCAGCCCCCTCTGCCCGCCGGGGGCTCCCTGGGGACGCGGTTGGGCCCTCCCGCGTAACGGCTGCTTTCGGGCCCCACCATGCTGCCCACCACCCGCACCACTCCCGGCCGCGGGCGGCGGCGGCTCAGGCTGCTGAGGGCGGAGGGCGGGCCCGGCTGTGGAAGGGGCGGGCCGGGCCTGGGGCGCCCCGGCAGGGAGCGGCCGTCAGGAGCCGAGCCCCCCGTCCGAGGCGGGCGCGGCGACCACGTCAGCGCCGCAG
>VYZW01056711.1:709-16704 GCA_013401315.1 Balaeniceps rex | reverse complement strand
GGCACCGAGGCCGCGCTAGTGGGGAGGGGAGCGCGCGGCAACCCCGCCTCGGCGGCGGTCCCTGGGCGCGCACCCCTCTCCCACCGCAGCCCGGCCGCCCCCCGGCCTGGCGGGGCTGTTACCTCCGGCCTCGCCGCGGCGGGCGGCACCCGGCGGCGCATCTCCGCGGGCCCCGTCTAGTCGCGGGTCTTTGGGCTGAGCGCGGGCGGCCTCCGCGGTGTGCCCGGCTTTATCTGCCAGGGGCGTCCGCCGTCTCCTTGGCGAGCAGTCCTCCACCCCGGAGCGGCTGTTGGCTCAAAGCTGCCGGTCCTTTCGGGACAAATGTTCCCTTGCGGTACTAAAAGTAAGTTTGAAGGAAAAGTGAGCCGTACTAAAACCCGTTGTTTTTTTTCTTAACGTGATAGGAGTGGCTGGTATTTAAAGTGTTGCATGATTACCTCATTCACAATATGCATAATCAAGAGATGGTCTGTCACTTGTGTAGTCTTCAGGAAGCGGGTAATTAGCTATCAAGAAACTTCATGTGCAGTCTGTGCAAGCTGGCAATGGGGTTCTTTACTAATGTATACTTATTGAATAAGTAGGAAATTGTACTTAATTGCTCCCCCTCCCTTCTTATAGGTTCTAACTTTTGCAAGACTTGTGACACGAAGTAGGACAACCAGCATTTTGAAGAGCTCCGTCATAAATACAGCTGTATCTCTGAACGTTGGTGGATTTACTAGAGACCCTTCCCAAAGCCTGCTCGAATCAGAACCTGTGAACTTTCCAAAAGCTTCATAATGGAGTTCTTAGTATCCAAAACAGATTATATTAGATATTTGAAAAGATCTTTATTGCTAGTTTTAGTATGTGTAATAGTTCTTGTGTGCACTGATCAGGACTACTATAGTTTACTTGGGGTATCTAAAGAAGCAAGTAGTAGAGAAATACGACAAGCATTCAAAAAACTGGCATTGAAGTTGCACCCTGATAAAAATCAGGTAAGTTACATCTTTAACAGGTCAAAGTTGTTGAGTTAATGGATCTTAATGTTTAAACAAAAAGTGGTTTTAATTTTTCTAAAATGTTTCTTTGTTCTTATGAAGTAACGTAACCACCTGATAACATGGTTCAGCTCAGATTTTTTGCAGAGAAAATTTACAAAAAGGGATAGACTGGTCATACATTGTTGTGTTGAATTTGGGCCATATTAAATTGCTGTAGTAAAAAGAAGAGGCAAGATCATTCTCAATTATATTTTTGTAAATAGGGGAAAACTTAACATCTGTACCATGTTACCATGTTGGTAAACTGATGAGTTTGTCTCTTTCTGTTCAGCTTAGGGGAACTTACTGTTTCCCTAGCATGAAGTCTCATCTAAACAGCAAACACCACCAGCCTGTACTGAGACATCAGTCTCCAAGTATCAAACGGGACAAAGCAGAAATTCTGGGACTGCTAAGGCATAACAAGGGAGGGTAGTAAGGAGCTCTAGACTAACTAGAGAGAGAAGACTGGGAACAGTTCAGTCTGTGCTACCATATTTTCCAAAGTACAAAGAAATAATTTTTAAATGTAAATGTCATCAGTTTTTCCTCAAAATTTCCTGAAATAATCAGAAATTCACAGGAAATACAAGGGTTTGGACATTCATGTGTGCGACTCACCTGCACAGAGCCTCAGAAGACAGTGATGTTATGAGCTCAGGGCCTGCCTGCACAGGGTACGTTGAAGCCTCTGAGGCGCTCATGTTATACAATGGATTTGAACGTGACAAAGCTCAAAGAGAAAGCGAAATCTCAACAAAGTTAGAAATGCCAACTTGTAGCTATTAACTGCAAGTTTTGTTTTCCCTGTGTTGATACCTTTCAAAATAATATTTTGGGTCAGATTCTGTCGTTTCCAAGTATGCAAATACAACTAAAATACTACTAAAGATTTTTCAACAGGTTATTTTCAACATTAAAGATGGTATATAGAAGATGAAGCCATTATACAAATTCCATAATGGTAACTCATTTCATGCGTACCTAGGTAAATAAGTCAAGAACCTTTAACAAAAAAGTGTCTTTTGAATAAAACGTGTAAGCAGACGTTAAAAGGGTAGTAGAGTGCTGCAGATTTTGCTCAGCACTGTTATACTGCACCAGCTCAGAACCCAAACTGGGGTTCAAAATATTTCTGCAGATTTTTCACCATTCTAATTCCAAAGCTACCGAGAACCAGAATGCTTTTTAAATAAAAAAAGGGGCCTCTGTGTACACCGTAAGATCAGAAGGGATGAATCTGTCTTTATAGCAGAGATTTTCAAACTGGATGAGCGGAGATTCTGGGGCAGTAGAAAAGATCATAGAGGAAATAGTAAGTCTTCATTCTTGAGTACTTATCTTTTTTTCTTCCATTGAAGAAAGAGAGTTGAAAGAAGAGGGATCACTGGAGAATGTTACAGCCTTCTACTAGTTCACTTTGTATTTCAGTTGGTACTTTAGTGAGGATGAAGAAATGAGCAGAAGATGCATCTGGCTTCAGGAAAGGAAAATTCTACTGTAGTTTGTTTGGAGATCACTCTGTAATGTCTGATTGCATCACAACTGCCATCTTTAGTAAGGATATAAAAACATTTCCAAAGATTATTTTCTCAGCATTATACGTACAATATATTTTATTAATGACTTACTAATTATAGTTTTCCTTAAATAGAATGATCCAAATGCACATGAAAATTTTTTGAAAATAAATAGAGCCTATGAAGTGCTTAAAGATGAAGATCTACGGAAGAAGTATGATAAATACGGAGAGAAAGGTCTTGAAGATCAGCAGCAAGGAGGTCGTTATGAAAGCTGGCACTTTTATCGCTATGATTTTGGTAAGTTATGATGTATGTTTGCGATTTGCTTAAAACAGTCACAAGTAAATGCAATATTAAGATCTATATCAGATCTTTTTACGCATTTCTGATGTATCCTCTCCACATTTCTGCCTGCTTTGTTGTTCTCCTGTAGCTGTCATTTTCTCTCTGTTGACCCAATCTTTTATTTACCCTGTTAATGGCTACCCAAAAATACCAAAAATGTAATAGTCTATTTCCCTAGTCTTTTGTTTCTGCTGCTTACCTTTTTATTGGTCATCTAACTTATTGTTTGGGGTTTTTTTAAGTGCAAAGGTTTTGGGGTTTTTTTTGACTTAAATTCCAGTGTTAATGTTTCATCAGTATTCTTTTTAATTCTTTAATACAGGAAGACCTTTTTTTGTTTAGATAAAGTATTCTCAAGTGGATTTTGAGAGGAGATTTTTGTACTTTCAAGTATGCAGTTATACAATTAGAGAATTTGCCAATTTGGCAAATACCTTGGCAAAATTTTTTTCTGGTGTAGTTTGATTGAATATGTCCTAATCTCTAAAAAATTAATGTCTCTGCAAATTGAAATTGAATAAACCAGAGGCGCAACTATCACAGGAAAACACGGAAATTACCCTAAAACTTCTTTAGATAAACAGATTTAAGAAGTTTTATCTGTCTGAAGTTGCAATGCTTGATTGAGAAATAATATCCTTGAATGTCTATGTACCAGTCATTTGGACAGTATCTGTATCTATATTTTTATATGTGTATATATATTTGAAAAAATATAGATCTTTTATATATATCTGTATGGGTGAGCGTATGTATTATATTACATGACATATTAAATGGATAGTAATATAAAAAGTACCTTGTCACCTGTAGAAATTAATTTCTCTCATTATTTATTTGCATTTAATCCTTGTATACCTCAGGTGAAATGGCATCTCACCATGTTAGGTACTGTAAAAGATCTGTAGCCATAGTAGCATAATATAATGCTGTCTAATAGTATTTTTGGTATCTCTGCGCTGCTTTTCTTGCGTACTTGAAGTAGTAGACTGTTTTGTAGTGATGTTCTAGGTAGGATTGGTTAGCATTTTAGAAAAGCTGTCGTCTTTACCTTTATTCTGTCCACTTCATCCCACTGCATTCACACATTGTGTTAGTGGAAAAGCTTGTGGCTGAAACGCCTTTGTGATCTGAATAGTTTAGATAACCAGAGGCTGAGAGAAGAAGAGAAAGCTTCCAGACGTTACATATAGCTCTCTTGTTGAGAGCTGAAGCTTCTTGAATTTTAATCTGACAACTGGTTGATGTTATTTCTAATACTCTTGCCATAACAGTGGTAGTTCAAGTTCTCTGCTCACTCGGTGGCGGGTCTACTAAAAAACCAAAAGAACTTTTCTGTTCTGATGGTGGCTTTTGTAGCATGAGGGCACGGGAGTTTGCAAGAGATTAAACTAAGATTACGTATTACTAAACAAATACAGCTTTGTTGTAAAAACTATCTTTGCCAGCTTACTATTTCAATTTAAGTGTACTGCCTTCTGTTTTCTGTCTTGTGAATAAGATGATAGTTTGTTTCTTCATTTTTAAAGATAGCAAAAATAAAAAGCAATTTTTGTTTTTTTTAATAGGTATTTATGATGATGATCTTGAAATTATAACATTGGATAGAGGAGAATTTGGTAAGTTTTAAATAAATAGCTATCTATTTGACAATATGGCAACCCAAAGTAACAATTTCTACATTCTGAGCTGTATATCTATAGACTTCTATTATGTATCTATACAAAAAACTGCCACAAAATCTTCTTCAGATGAGAAAACAAAAAAAACCCTGAACCAAACCCTTAACGTTTCCTGGTAAATGCTAGTTAGCAAATAGATCAATATCAGTAAACAGTTTAGATTGATTGAAGGATATTTTGTGAGATCTGTAAGAGGAAATTATTTGAATTAAAATTTTGTTTTTCCTAATTTATCATTACTATTTTTTTGGTCTCTTGTCTAAAAATGCACTTGATAGAAAAGTTCTATTATATTTCTATTATCTTTTTTTCTGTGAAATCCAGTCAATTGTGCCTTGCATAATAGGTTCAATAATAGGTTCCATTTTTTTTCCTTTTATAATTATAGCTAAGATGTTTATAACTAAAAGAGACCAGAGAAAAAAATACTGGATTTTGTGTGATTTTTTTCATCTGCAGTTTGAGTACAGTTTCCTTTGTATGGACTGGATCTACACGCTGAACCAGTTTTGTAAACTGTTCTAATAGCAGAACTTGATGATGCTCTCCATGAGAATCTGGTCTTGCTTTGGTTAATTGATTTGCAGAATCTACACATTCCTTGGTTGGCTTGTTTGTGAGGATATTTTAATATAGGCAAATAGAAAATTAACTATAAAAATTATGTCTGAAAAAGGAGAAATTGAAAGCCATGTAATTCAAGCTGATAACCTCTGTGTGTATATATTTTGTTGCTGTTGCTTTCTTTTATAAGGAAGAGTACTTAATGATGTTTCCCTTGACTTTTCTGGTAATTTAATTAACTTGGATTTTTAAATTGCATTTTCACCTATTAGACAGGAATTCTACACCAAAAGATTGCCTGGTGGAACCTAGAAAATATATGAAGTGATATAAGGAAATGGAAAGTTCTAGTGGGTAAAAATCTTTTAGAACTTGTATTTTTTTTAAGGTAACCAGACTTACACTATCACACATTTCAGCTAGGTTAATCTGTAGAGAGTAAATTTATTCTTAATTAATAGAACAGATGTTGAAAGTCAGGGTGCTGATACCCTCTGAAATACGATTTTTGTGCACTTGCCTACGACAGCGAGTATGTGCAAGTAGGTGCGATCTTTATCCCATCTGAGTTACTGTTACTAACTGTGTCTGTCATATAAATACTTAATTCAGCTCGTGGGGAAAACAATATAGTAAAAATGTACATTCTAGATATAACTACATTGTAGATGTGCATTACTTAATTAGAATTTTCTTCTCTCCATCTAGATGCTGCTGTTAACTCAGGAGAACTGTGGTTTGTGAATTTTTATTCTCCTCGATGCTCCCACTGCCATGAGTTAGCACCTACGGTATGTATAACAAGCAAATTAACTCTGAAAATTCATTGGTTTTAACAGCATAGAACTTAATAAAGTGGATTTTTACACTGAAGCTGAAACCAAAGACAACAATTCAAGATGCCAGGAATAAAACATGTGCTGATTTTTTTNTTATATCTTTCCCTTTTTTCTAGTGGAGGGAGTTTGCTAAGGAGATGGATGGAGTAATACGCATTGGAGCTGTCAACTGTGGAGATAATAGAATGCTTTGTCGAATTAAAGGGATTAACAGTTATCCCAGTCTGTATGTTTTCAAAACTGGAACGGTGAGTGATAAAACTTCAAACATTTTTAGAAAGACTGAAATCTGGAAGAGTAAGTATTTCTTTAATACTTGTTCAATCATATATCTTTATATAAAGATCTTCCTGTTAATAAATTACTTTTTCTCTTCGTTCACGTTGGTTAAATTAATTTAGAAAGTTAACTTCAAAAATAGGTATCTGGTTTATATAGGGCTTTTTTTGAATCATTTTACTGTGCAACATACCACTTCTGATTTGGGAAGCTACTGTAGGCAGTGGTGCTATAGCAAAGCAACAAGTCTACTTGAACAGTTTCTCTTATGGTATTGTAATGGACTTTTCAAATGCAAAGAATAGTCTGTGGTTTTGAGTCTGAAGAATATGACCATGTACCTAAAGAAACTTGGAAATTCCTTCCACGAGATTCCCTCCATGCTAACTGCATTATGTACGTCATGCTTTATAACCGCTTGTTAAGTAGTGGTGCCAGGGGTGGTGTGCAAATTGCACTTGAATAGTTGGGTATGTTTTGACAATGATAAGATTTGAGAGGTTGAATGCAGAGGTTGTGCATATGCTAAATGGACTGATGCAAGCAATTAGTATTTAAATAGAAATATAATCATTGGGAGTTGGTGTTTCTAAGACTAAAGTATCGTTGTGTTACTGGACTTGGAAAGAAATCGCATTACAAAATTTAAATAAAAGTTAAATTCCAAACGTTCCAATATCGGAGGGAGAGAACTGTTAGAGCTAAGGCTTGAGGGGAAAGAGGGGGGCAGTCCCGTGGTTGCATAAGTACTCTTAAAAAAATCCAGTAGGTTTTGGGGTGTGTTTTTTTTCTTCTTTTTAACTTTATAAACTTCATTCTTTGTCTTTTATATAGCAACCAGTGAAATATTATGGAGACAGGTCAAAAGAGAGCTTAAAGAACTTTGCCATGCAGTATGTTACGAGCACAGTCACTGAGTTATGGGCAGGTAATGTTCACATATTTTGCTTGGGGTGTTGTTCTTGAAATTGCTTTTACAATATAAAATATAGCAGAAACTATGTATACAACTGAATCTGTCAACTGTTGCTAAGTGTTATTTTTGAGGTTAAAAATAGTTTACTGTAATTTGCTAATGTAAATATAAAACCTGCTTGTTTAATAGTCACGTTTAACTAATCACAAACTGATGCAAATTGTTTCACTTTTAGGAAACTTTGTTAATGCCATTGAAACTTCATTTGCTTCTGGCGTTGGTTGGCTGATCACCTTCTGTGCTGAACGTGGGGGTAGGTGTATTAAATACTTTTCAAATAAGGCAAACAGAAAAAAAGTACTTTTGCTGACAGTCACATAATCTCTTTTGCTTCTAATAAAAAGTTGTAAAACATCTGAGATGATCACAGTGTTTGGACTGTGGGTCATTTAAGCTCTGTTTTAGAGGCAGTTTGACAAAAGGGATGTTAATAGAAAGATTATGCTATTGTGATTCGGTAATGGCATGTGAGTCATTACAGCAGCACTCAAGTGTAACCCCTCAGGAAGGGAACTGGCAGAAAAGGCCTCTGACTTCAGTTTCCAGCTCAAGCTGAAATGACAGATTACTGCATAGGTGCGTGCCAGCTTGTCATGGTAGCTGAGTAGAAGAAAGGATGTATCTCCCCATTAAACCACCAATACTAAAAAATTAGCTGAATATTTTCTCTTAAGTTAGGTTTGGACATAGTAATTGGCTCTTACCACTGATGTCATGACAGAGTTTAGATTTGCATTGTTTTTTGTAGCTGTTTGTCAGTGACTTTCTTGGGATCAGTATTGGATACAGTATCTGAGAAAGTTGCCTTGGTTAGCTGGTAGAACTAAGTAAATGCGCTACACCTTTGACAAATAAAGATTTCTCAGTCTTATGAAGAGACCTTTGCTCTGTGAACTGAATAACCAGAGCTGCAGTCTTGGATTTACATTTGTAAATAGCTTGATTTCAAGCTGCAGTCCTCTTGTTATTAAGTTTTCAACTTTGGTCCAATTAAAGTTAGGTTGATGCATCTTCTTATTTCAGAAAAAAATCTGCATCAGAAGGTAACTATTCAAAGTCTGGATGGGTAATTAGAGCATATGGTGTACTTACTATAGTGAGTTATTATTTGAATCACAAAAAAATTGATATTTCCATTGAAATCTCATTCCAAGACAGTATGTAGGTACCTCTTGGGGGTTTTTTAAACATTTGTTAAGAAGAAATTTTAAAGGTCAGTGTTAGTATAGCAAATAAAATATTAAAATTTTTAAAATGAGAATTCTGTGTTGATGAAGCAAGAGAATGTTATTCATGTTATTCTTAACTTAGAGTAGACAACTATCAAGTGCTAATTACTAGATGTTACAACTTCAAGTCACCGAAATACTGGACGAATAGCCAGGAAGCATGCCTTTTGAAATGGTCACCTTTGTAGGGAGGAAAGGGGTAACTCTAAACAAGAGTAGGTTTAGTGCATTAATAATTTCAAGTTTTATGTTTGTAAATAAACCATTTTTATTTTGCAGATTGCTTGAGTTACCAAACACGCCTTAAGCTAGCTGGCATGTTGGTAAGTAGTGTTTCACTTTGAAAGCGTTACCTGTTATAGTTAAAACAAAATAACAGAAGTGAAAGCATAAAGTTGTAGCCAGAACTCTGAATTTAGTGGAACCAAGATTTCACCCATTAACTTCCAGAAGAGTGAAATATTTTGACTTGGTAGCTATTGGAATAACATTAAATTTTTAAAGAATTTTATAGAATATAAATGAATATTAACTAATGAATTACAGTGTGGTCTCCTTCCGTTTTCTATATGTTGTATTTAATTGCTTGTGTTGGGATTTTCAAAAGCATTCTGAACCTGAAGTTAAAGAATACTCTTTGGTTTTGTGTTTGTTTCTGTTGTTTTGTGTTTTTTTTTTTTTAATTACAGGAAGGTCTTGTTAATGTAGGCTGGATGGACTGTGGCACCCAGGGTGAGCTTTGTGATAATTTAGATATTTCAGCTAGTACTACAGCATACTTTCCACCTGGAGCCACCATAAATAACAAAGAGAAAGGAGGCGTTTTGGTACGAGTTGTTTCTTAACCGTTATGTATTTAGATAAAATAAGGTGACGGCAATGACAAAGGAATGTATAAATAATTTCCAGATTGATTATACACAACTGAAAAGATGCTTTTTTCTTTTTTCTTCTAAGTTTGTATGCCCTGGTATGAATTTATATCCCTCCTGGCTTTTAAGGCAGCGATGCCTGGAGGTGGTCCCCGGTTTGCTGGTATGCTGGGAGAGTGAACAGGAGCATGCTGCAGTAGCAGCAGCCTGTAGCTCTGCCTGGCCACCTCCTCAGGAGCCTCCCTGAGCAGCTGTGGGAATCCAGGGGTGGGATGTGCTTTGTGACAGGCCTAAGAGCTAGTTCTGAAGCTGCTACCCAGCTAACCTGGGCAAGCTTTGGAGATTTACCGTGTGCCCCCAGTTTTTATTCCAGAAGGAATATGCCCCAGGTATCACAAGTTTGAGAAATGCTACTCTGAACGGATTACTGACATGTGTGATAAAAGTACTCCCACGTTGTCTGTCGGTACAGATTACGCTGTTCAGCTATAATATTGCAACCTCCTCCTACATTTGTATGGTAGTTTTAACTTCCTTAATTGATGGGAGACATTTCTCAGTTTGAAGCACGGCTTGTTCCTCTATTGTCACTACTGTTACATATATATATATGTCTTTAAAAGGAGGAAATTAAATTTGTAACCTACCTACTTTCAACCTTGTAATTTACCAACTCTGAGTTACTGATTCATATTACTTCCTAAATTTAAAAAACTACTGAAACCTAAATATCTGTACAGTGCAGTTAAGGAAGGCTGTAAAACTAGATCAGAAATCTTGTAAACTTGATTGGAAAATTTGGTTTGAAATTTGAATTTGAGACTTTTAGCACCCGTTTTGACAAAATACAATATCTTGAGGTTAATATTGTGGGGAAAAAAGCTAAAAAGCAGCATTCCGAGAATGATATTTGTGAAACTATACATATGAAAAAGTTGTTGATCAAATAACATATTATTAACTATACTCTTCAGTTGATGGAAAGAAACAAATCCAAATAATTTCCCTGACACTTTGAGTACTAATCATCAACAATCAGGTTGATGTTTGTAATTCCTTATAATAAACACAGTTAACTTTCCTTCCTAGTTTCTTAACTCCTTGGATGCCAGAGAAATATATCAGGAAGTAATGCAGCATCTGCCAGACTTTGAAATTATCTCTGCAGCATCATTAGAGGTAAATTTTAAAAAAATGTTAAGATTTCTTTAATGTATTTTTATTTTTTTTATCGTTACTTTTTACATTTTTTCAAATCCTGTTGATACAACAACCTAGTATTTATTTAATGAAAATTACTTCCCGCCCCCCCCCACCCCGAGCCAAAATTATTTAACACTGTTTGTCTACACTTACTCTTGTTTAGCAAAACAACAAAAGTAGAGGGGGGGCATGTGTTTAATAAGAAAATAGAAAACCACAGAAATTGCCATTGCAACTCACTATGCAACTGTAACTTTCAAGTTATTTTTTTAAATCTACTACATTGTAGAGAATTTTATTTTAAATGTATTTTGTCAGTAATGTAAGAAAGAAAAAAAAAATACTTGTTAATCCATGATGAGTTATGTATGAACTGAAATTAGAAGCCATAAAAGTTACTCGTGTCTTGGCGGAAAAAAAAAAAAGAGGAAACCTTTTTTCACACTTTTAGTAGCACTTAGCAGCTTGGTCTACAATAGGAAATGCACAGGGAAACAAAAAGTATAGAGGGTAGCATGTAGCCAGCTTGTTTTCAGATTTTTTCCTCTTTCACGCTTATGATGCAGTAAAATGAAGTTTAGTGGAAGGACTACATGAAAGAATTTGTTGAGTGGAGGAGGTCACTCAGAGTTCAGATGAATAATTGGGCATTTGCCTTTATAAAACATAAAAGGAATTTACAAGTTGGTATAAGTTGGGAATAATATTTTTTTCTGTGTTTTTGTTGTGGTGTTTAATTCCTCCCCCCCCCCTTTGTTTAAAGGACCGTCTGGCTCACCACCGATGGCTGCTTTTCTTCCAGTTTGGGGAGAGTGATAAATCAAATGTACAGGAATTTAAGAAACTTAAATTTTTACTTAAAGATGAACATATTCAGGTAAGACCGCTCACTCATCTAGTGTTAAATACCACTTACATTCAGAGAACAAGTCAGTATGTTTTTCATTATTACTAGGTGTTACTACCACCTGCCACCTCTGGTACTGAAAGAGATGTACTATCATATGGTAGGTCTGTAGTAAAGTTTTTAATTTAAAGCAAGCAATGGAATTTCCCATACGGTTTGAATAATTTAAAAGTAGTTAGCAAATATTATCTTTTAAATCTGCTCTCTCATGGGAAATGTTGCTGCAGATCCCATTCAGTTAACAACTAAAAGTTAACACTTCAACATCAAATTGATGTATATGAAACTGTATTTTAATTACTCAGAAAACCCTACAATTATCTTGAAAATTTTCTTAATAAAAAGAAACCAAATTTAAACTTTGTACTAAAGACATATGAATTGTGTTATTCTATAAGGTATGTATTTTAAAAAAAATTGTTGCATTGACTAGAAGAATTTTAATGTCATTTATTTTAGGTGTCTTTTTGCTTTCTTGCTATTTTGTTTGGAGAGGGGGGAAAAAAGGATTCTTTAAGGTTTTATTCCCTGTTTTGGCATTTAATTTAAAAATTAGCAAACAACCTAATACAGCTGTGCTAGTAGTTTTCCTCAAACATCATAGTTACAAGATTGTCTAAAAAGGCTGCTACTTTTCCATATTTTTACCTTTTTTTTTTAATTAATCTATCCTAACTCTTGCTGCATTTCAAAATACGTTAATCTATATAAATCAGGTTGTCTTAATTAAAATGGCACTGTTTGTTAAATAGGTTGGCAAGTTTGACTGTCTTTCCTCACCAACCATCTGCAACAAACTATATGTCTATCAGCCTTGTTTAGCAGTCTTCAAAGGAAAAGGAACTGGAGATTATGAAATTCATCATGGTAAGGGAAACTTTGGCAAGTTTAAATCATTACATAATCACTTTGAGATGACACTGTCTTTGGCAAACTGCATTTGTTTTCCCAAAGAACAGTTTTGTAGTTTTAATATTTCTGTTTTTCCTCTGACCTTACTGTAGCCTTGCACAAACTTAGAATTTCCTTTGTTTTTTTTTCTTTTTTTTCCCTGGGTAAGTAGTCATCAGATGCCAAGAGATGTATTTTGTCATTACTATTCTGTCTATTTCAACATCATTTACATAATTACATACAAATCAAATCTCTGAAGCTGATCAGGACAGCTTCTGCTTTGAGTATTATAACCAAAGAATGCTGTAAGGCACACCCTTCATAGAGGCCTAACATGCTAGTTATACAGTGCTGCCAACTTGAGAAACTCGGATTTGATTTCATGTGTCACTGCACTAAAACTAATTCCATGTTTTGTTGATTTCCATCCAAGAAAATCTATATTGAGACTTTTACCACTTACTTTCATTTCCAAAGTAGCAGTTTCCTTCCAGGAAAGGTTGGAACTGTGTTACTGTGTACCACTGAAAGGACTCAAAAATGCTGGTTGAAGAAGAATGGAGCCTGAAGCAAAACTGTAGCTTGCAGCAATAGGTGTAGCTTCATTCAGAATGTGGCACCAGACAATTATGCAAGATGAGGTTCTAATTTTTTCAGCCTCTGAGGTGTTAGAAACAGCTTGCTAGAATTAAGTCAGAACCTCAGTACTGTAATAAAGAAGAAAGGAGAAAAGTTTTTGACCACTTAGAAAAGATTAGTCATATCTAAGGGGTAAAGATGATCCCATACCTCTAATGATTGCTGCCGGGAAAAGCCTTATATACTCTGAAATTTATACTCCTGCAGAGAAGCCAAGAAAGGGTCATATACATACAGCATTTTTAATCTTTTTATAATGGCATAGATTACAAATAGTGTAAGAGAAATACATTGGACTACAGTACATACATTCTTTTCTGAATGGTTTGGTTTACTATTTACAAAATAGATGGCATCTAGAATGTTTGCCAATAGTCATCTCACTCCAGTATTTATAGCAATATAATACTCAAAAGAACCAGGCTTTTTTTTATATGCTATGTTGAAGGGCTTCAACAGTTCAAGATCTAAGAACAGTAATAAATCTTAATAAGTCATTGTGCAGTGACTTCAGATTTAATTACTCTGAAGTTGTTATTCTCAGTTCATTTCAAGACACAAACTATCATTTCTGCTGACAAATATGTACATGAAGGGTATGAAGAGACTTGATTTTAGCCCACTAGAGCTGTGTCAGCAGGAACTTCAATTACACCTAAAAAGCTGTGATTTACCAATATAACTTATTTTGCTTGAAGTCTTTACTGTGTCAATACCTTTGCCAAGGCAAGTGTGTCTAGAATAGTAACTTTTTAATTCCAAAAAACCACTAGTAAGATGGTAAAACAGCCAGCAGTCTAGTCACAAAACACATTCATTTTGTTTGACAAAAACACGTTTTGTCTTGGATAAAACATTTATTTGGCTAATATTAGGTAGATATCCAGTTTAATATTTAGCCAAATATCAACTGTCACCTAGAGTATGTCTTACCTATATAAGTTTGGACAGTTTAACATTGTCTTCCCGAGAAAAAGCAAGCCAGTACCTGTTCAATTTATTGCAGGTCATGTTTAAGATCAGTCGAGGGAACTGAAGGACTCCTGTTGCTATCATTGAGTTTTTTAATGACATCTCTCATAGGGAAAAATAAAGTTTCCTTTCTACATTGTTCTTTGAAGGAAAGAAGATCTTATATGACATTGTTGCATTTGCCAAAGAAAGTGTCAACTCTCACGTTATCACACTGGGACCTCAGAATTTTCCTGACAAAGAAAAGGAACCATGGCTTGTGGATTTCTTTGCACCGGTAAATATTTAATATCTATATTTCCCTTCCTCTAAAATCTGTTATGTAACTATGGAACAAAACACTAGCAATATCTTGAAAGTGTCCTTCAGCATCATGAGATGGTATTGTAATTTCTCATTCCTTGCCAGCACTAGTTCCTAGACTGTGTGGGTTTTGTATTTAGTGGAGTCTGTTGTCAAAGCAGCATATTATTCATCTCAAACAGCTTACATTCTCCTGAGAGCCAACTGCGGGGAAAGCAATTGCGTTTACTTGCATTTTGTTTTCTAGTGGTGTCCTCCTTGTCGAGCTTTGTTACCAGAGCTGAGAAAAGCATCAAAACATCTCTATGGTCAGCTTAAATTTGGAACACTAGACTGTACTGTCCATGAAGAGATTTGCAACATGGTAAGCTGCAGGAACTACAAAAAAAAAAAAATCCTTTCAAAGAATATTATTTTCTTCTAGTTGGGGGTCGGGGAGTGGGTGCAGACAATGCTTGTTCTTTAATATGACTTTCTTAAAGGGTAGTAAACCAAACAGGACACTTGTATCGTTATTTTTTTCAAAGGAGCAAACTATGTAACCACTACAGATAATACATTAATGCAAAATACAGGTCATGTTTTGCTCTGATTTCATAGTGTTATTGGAAGACTCTTGAAGTGTCAGAATTTAATAATTCCTGTTTTTTAGAAGAGGAAAAAAAGAATTAAAGCAGACCCAGAAAGTTTTTTCTTGTGTGTATGTAAATACATAAATACATGCATTCTTTTTGTTCTTCAGATAGGGGGATAAAAAACAGTAAAACATTTAAAAATATAAGCTTTACATTGATATAACACTTTTTGAAGATGTCTGCAAAACCAATTCTAATTCAGTTCACCCTAACTGACTTTGCTTTTTGTTTTGAAGCACTTAAGAAGTGAAGGATCAATTTCAAAGTAAAAGAAAATCAGTTTACACTTATTTAAAGATATAGTAATGCAATGAAAAAAATTTTTTTTAAGTCTTGTCCAGTTTTCTGTGTTTAAATTTGCTTAACTTTTGCTTCAATTAATTTATCATGGTAGAAATTATTGACATTACTTTTCCTAAATTCCAGAAAATACTACATTTTGACAGCTTTCCTGCAACTACACGTTTTATTGTTCACAATAGCTTTTTACGTTAGAATGTATTTATCTTTAAAATGCGAATGTCTTGAGACACATGAAAAATGAGCAAAAAAGAACAAGCTTTTTAAAGTTTTATTTAGGTGTGTTTACACACTGAAGAATTCAAATCATGGAAACATCTGTGTTCAATAGTAAACAATACAGTTATTCATACAGTACAAGCGTTTTCACCTGAAGACTGGGAATAGCTTTAAAGTTAAGGCTTAGAAGGCCCATGAATTAATTCCTGTATTTGTGGAGCATGCCAAAAGAACCACTGGCTGGTTTTTAAATTCAGAACAAACTATGCCATCTCTGAATACAATAGGCATCTTTTCTGTACTGATTCATAATGGTTTCAAACTCCCATCTGCATGTAAGTCTGAGCAGTTGTACTGTACAAACTGGATAGGTTAGCACCTGTGAGCCACCAATACTGATGGCAGTTAAAGGAAAGTACAAGAAACCTAATAATTCCTTGCAATTTCTTATTGCCTGTTTTGTTAGCATAACATTCGAGCTTATCCAACAACAGTTGTGTTCAATCAGTCTGATGTTCATGAATATGAAGGACATCACTCTGCTGAGCAGATCTTGGAGTTTATAGAGGTACGTAAATTATAATCC
>VYZW01056693.1:2099-14531 GCA_013401315.1 Balaeniceps rex | reverse complement strand
TCCTTCTTAGCCTATGAGTTCCAAAGGCCCACTTCTCAACTATATGAGGGCAGCTCATACATACCAGTCGAAACTCTGATACACAATAAAGCCAACTTTTAGAGGAAAAATACCGTAATGCATAATTCAATACTGTATATCAATCCATTACTGCAAACATTAACCCAGACACAAATTAACTGATTACCAAATCAGTACTACCAACTGTGTATATACTTAGAACACTATTCACTTTTTCTCAACTCCCTCCAGTGGTTAAACAGGATATATAATGGAGCTTGACTGCCTTCTGCTATAAAAAATAAAATAGAAAAGATACAGTGTCTAATGAAGAGTGCATTCCAATTTACACCCAAAACTTTAAAGATTAAAAAAAATATTGTTCTTTCTATCAGGGTAGAACATCACAAATTCTACAGTGAAACGTCTCCTGTTCCCTTTCCTGTCATAACAAACACAGTTCATTCAATCCTCTCCATCCATCACATTCTGCTCATACTTACGGTTAATAATGTGATTACACAGATTGACAAAGACAGAGAAGTTAAAAATTGCACTTAGACCTGAAAATGAACAATGGTAGATACTTTTGGCAATCACAGGATCCCTTTTAAAAGCCAGTTTAAGCAAATTATGAAATTAATTAGAAAAATAGTGAAGGATCAATCAAGGGTAAATTTTTAATTGGTCACAAAATCAGCTGATTCCATGATGCAATTTCAATGTATTACCGTTACTTTCACATACCAAAACTAAAAACATTATTAATAATCGTGAACATTTGAATTTGAAAAATATTTATACACATTGTTATTATCTAACGAATATATTAAGACTAGGTGTTACATAAATGTAACAACATAGTACTTTTTAGAATGGTATTTTCTTTCAGTAAGAACTTTTCAGATTCAGAACCGAGGACTGAATTCCTGCTATAAATAACTGCATCAGCTATTGCATTCAGCAAGAAATCAAACTAATCTTTTATCAACTCTGCAGTTTCCTCAGCAAAAGCAAAGTAAAAGTCCAGCTAAAGAACAACTAGTTACATGTAACACTCTGCGCAAGCATGTCTGTTATGTTTTCAGTTACTATAAAGCATGCATCATTTACCTAAGACAATATATTATGCCACTTACCCTAAAAGTTGGGTAATAGTGAATACCATATTCTTTGCACGTCTCATAGTTCTCCTCTTCCCCGCAATCCAGCACGCCAACTCTAATTGCAGATTCCCAGTCTGAAAACAAAGATATCTTTCAATTTTCAGCACAAGTGATCACGGATCCCAGCTGATGGATTACCCTGCTTCCCATGGAAATCAACAACAGAACTCTGATAGGTTCCAATGGCATAAAAATCAAGCCCTCGGTCGATTCTCATTTGCTATTCATTTCTATCCTCAGGTGTAATACAATCTACCGATTTTTAAAAAAACTAAAACCTCCCTGTTTTTCTTAGCTGCATCAGTATTTTCAATACAGCTAAATAAGAACCCCAACACATCCTGAACATTAGATATACCTCAAAAAATATCTGAGTTTTAACCAGAGTGCTAAATAGTTGAGTTTGAACATCACTAAGTTTCCTTTAGAAATGTTTCATAGCAATAACCACAAGAGTTCAACTATTTCTATAAATATGCTTATATAACTTCAATAAAAGCTTTCAACTCATTTATAGATTTTTTTTCCCTTCTCATTTTGCTAGGAACTTATCTTTTTGAGGCACGCTCCACTGCAGGAATCACTTTAAGGAAGAGCCCCTCCAAGAGACTCCTTAGACAGTTACTTTTTAAAGCTAAGCTAAATCGAACCAGCTGTGGGCAGAATTTGAAGGTATACCACAATTCCCAAGTATCAATAAAATTTAAAAAGCACTAAAATTAAACTTGCTTTTATAGCAAAGAGCATGAAAGCTTCATCAAGTTCAAGATCTGATTGACAGCTGTATGCCTAGCTGCTTTTGAAATTTAGCTTGACCTTTATTTGTCTTTGGAGGAGGATGGGGCAGCTGATGGAGAATTTCAGTTGTGCTGAACATGCCAACAGCTGAACAGGCACCAGGAGTAACTACAAGCATGCTAGAGCAGATGGGCACGTATTCACGGGAGCACAAAAGACACAACAGTCTATTTAATCAAATAAAACGCAAAATAAAAAAAAAAAAGTTTGGCTTTTGGGTATCTCTCTCATTCAACTTTCACCACTCCTCCTCCTTTTTCCACCTGTCTTGATCCTCCTCCACACAATGAATAGAAGCACTATGAACCTAATGCAAATAGCCTACCCGAAACAATGCAAACCCATCTCTAGCGAAACACTTGGGTTAAAGAGCACCAGCTGGGATGTGTGCTGCTTAGCATTTGCTTCTGCTTAAAAAGGAGCTTTTCCTTTCTAAAGGATGGGAAAGTTGCTGGAGTGCACAGCCTAGACTGTGTAAGTTTACAGTGGCGCTGTAGCCTGGATTGTTTTTTTTAAAATGCTCATGAATTTTAAATTAGCAGTAATATTTTTGAAATACTAACTCCCAAATGAAAGGTTTAGATGAGTTGATATCATATTAACCAACACTATTTCTGTTTATGTGAAACAAGTTCCAATGAACGACATGAATGTATCGGACAAACTGGAAATCCAGCAGGTTGGTCAAACCTCCCACTTAAGAAATGCTACAGAATATCAACACCCCAGTCATAGTGTATTACGAGGAAGATGCTTTCTTTGCATAAACCTTGTGTATTGTATTGTAGATGCAATGCCATGTATTATTTTCCATTATGAAGTTTCAGTCAGGGAGATAAGAGATGCATCACAAGGAACCTCTTCCTGCAGACTACTTGAGAGTTACGTATTTTAACACATAGGCTGCTTCCCGAATAATGACAAGGTTTCTGCATCTCCCCACCAAATGCGTTTAAAGAACAATTTCTAGAAGGAAATCATTATTGCTAGATTTGGAACAGTTGTTGTTCCAAACCCAGGGGAGTGGATTGCTTCTGCATACAATTCAAGGGTTGTCGTATATGGGATTTCCAAGGATTTTTTACTTCTACACAGAAAATTACTACACATAATTCCAGCCCACAGGCATTTTGGTGGATAGATTCAATCATCTTTTAAGACAGAAAAAGTACAATTAACTATAATGGCCACTTTGGACACCACTGTAATAAAACTAAATGTGTGATTAGGAATGCAGCAGCAATGACTCTAAGCTTAAAGCCTGTTCTGAGAGGAGAGGGAGTATCAAACTCAAAACATAAATTACACAAAAGCAAGCACTGCTCTTATTTTTCAGGAGGATTACGTTCTGCTATGAAGTTTGCAATAATAGTATTGCCAAGATTTAACAAATGAGAAATGAAATAAAAATTAAGTATATTAGCACAGGCCTTTTATGGACAAAGTAGTTGCACCAATTTAAGTGGACTATACCAAATTAACAAATACAACCACAGTGATCCAGGAGTTCTCCAATGTAGATGAGTCTGCATCCTTGAAGATAGCTGTAATATCCTAGCAGATGAGTAAATATTTTTGAAAAATAAATGTCGAGACAGCCTAAGTGGGCAAAACGTTTGGAGGGGTTTTTTTGGATGAAGCTACCAACAAAAAGTGTGACTGTTTTCAGTCTCCTATTAAAATCCATTCATTCCAACTTTAAAATGGAAACATTTTGCTGACAAATAACACCAGAAGCCAATTGCATTTGCTAGTACTGCCAATGTCCACAAACATAAAAATCCATTTTTTAAATGAAAGTCTTCATAAAAACTCAATGGATTAAAGAGTAGATATGCCTTTAGCTGGTTATAGTAGTATAAGTGCATAACATCATTTGCAGTTATCATGACTGCAGATGAGAAAGAAAATATATATTTGAAGAAGTCATTACAAGTTACAAAAAATATTGCCTACAAAGGTATCAGGCTGCTGTCGTAATAAACAGACATGTCCTTGTCTTATTTTGACAAAAGCTCTGGTCAGTTCAGGCTCTTCCTGGTCTTCACTGCAGTGTTCAGACACCTCCTTGTTCTTACTTTTCTTCAAAAAGAAGAAAATGTAATACTATTTTGGCCACAAGCAAATCAAATCAGAAGGCAAAAATGTTACACAAACTTACACAAAGAAAACAGAAAAACGCTACTGCTTTTATAAACAAAACACCCATGCAAGTAAGGAGCATTTGAAATGCTCTGAAACCATTACTGCTCTGTGTTTCTCCATTTTTGAGTTTCTGCTCATCAGTCAGCAATCCTCAGTGTGTGACAAGTTCATCAGGACCTATTTTTGGGTAGGCTTCCATTTCCATATATCTAAACCCACGTACACCTTATACTGCACCTACATTTCATGTTAATCGTTAACACTTTCCACACACACAAGGCTGTCAGAGAAAAGCCAGAGCTCTTCACTCGCTCTCAAATTGAAACCATATGAATGCATTGGAACTGCTGTCTCCCTCCTGGAAATGTCTCTTGGGTCAAATGCTAAATTAAGAGTAGTTTAAAAGCCTTTAACACCACTATATTAAGCATAACGTTTCCTACAAATTTGATCTCAGGTCTTCTCCGCACCAGAAGTATTGAATTTAACTGATACCCGAGGGGCCCGTTTGTTTCCTCACCTTGTATCTACAAATAGAGTAAACCACTTCAGCACCTGCCAAAAAAATTGAGCAGACTAAACCACAGCAAGGCAGGTCTCCCTCAGTATAAACTGTGGAGGCCACCATTTCTAAGTCACTATTTGATAAATCTGACTCTCGCTGAGCTTGATTTTTGTATTATTTCCTGGCTGTCCTTTTACCCCTTCTAGTCCATTCACACTATATTGAATTTGCAAGATATAAATCAAACACATTCATGGCCTCTCCCGTACCCCAATACTGATTTTTCATTTAGCTCCTAAAATAGGCTAGTATCTTCACAAAACATTCAGAAAGATCTTGCCTCACACAGTTTAGTCTAAACATACCTCCTGTGCCTCAGCGCATCCACTAGCACGCTACTACACACAGAGACGCTTGCGTGTAAATCCGCAGCTGGATCCCTGTGTGTGCACAAGAGGTGGTGATGTTTTATCCTTGGATTCCTACGAAACCTTTAATTCAGAGACTTGCCACTATCATCCCCACCTCGCTTTGCCCTGTGCGCCATTCTGGCAGCGTGGCGAGGGCCCTGCCCGCCACCAGAGAAGCGGGAAGAGGGACGACGCTCACGCGCTGAGGCACGGCGGCTCACGCGAAGCACGGCCACGCGTGGTAAGGCGCTGCCGAAGCCCACGGGTGACACGGCGAGCCGAGGCCCCGCTACAGTCGAGCCGCCCCACGGGTGACCGCGTGCACCGAGGCACGACGAGGCACGGCTGTGGCCTACACGGGTGCCCTGGCCCCGGTTCCAGCACCGGCACCGGGGACCAACGGCGGTGGCCCGAGGACCCGAGGGAGGCCGCGGGAGCGGAGGGCTGCAGGCCAGCGGGTCAGGCCCGCGGCAGCCTGGCTTCACACCGGGCGGAGCTGTGGAGAGCCGGGCGGCGGCGGCGACCGCTCCCCCGGGTGCGGGGGCCCGGTCAGAGCCCGCCGCGGAGGGTGCGGCGGCGCCTCACCTTTGACGTCCCCCGCCAGGGCCCGCCAGGTGGGGGCGAAGGCGATGCAGTGGCCGCAGGACGAGCTGTAGAACTGCACCACCCAGNCGCCGCCGCCATGTTGGGACGCCAGCGGCGCGCGGCGAGGGGCGGGGCTGGGCGGGGCGGCGCCATAGCAACGCGCCGGCCATGGTGACGCGGCCTAGTGGCGGAGGGCTCCGCCGGGGCCGGGCCGCCGCTGTGACCCGTCCCCACTCGGTTCCTTCCCGCCTCGGCATCCTGGAGCTTTGGCGGCCTGAGGGAGAGGCCTGGCCCCTGTCTCCTTCTGAGGGAAGCGAGGGTCCCCCATCCAAAGAGAGCGAGGCGGCGCCGCCCGCAGCCGCCCGCCGCCACACCGGCCACAGACGGCGACATGGCCTCTCCCCGGGTGGGGACGGACCTGCTGGCCGCCCCCCGCGACCCGCCGGCCACCATGTCCTTACCCGCTAGCCCAGGAGTGCGGGGCGAGGGAGGTGGTAGGGTCGCTCCCTCCCGCTCAGTGCCCAAGTGCGTTACCAAAGCCCGGTGACAGGGTCGCACCGCGAATAAACCCTTTGCCGCTGTGTTTAGAGCCACGTTTTCCTCGGGGCCTGGCTAAGGAAAGAAGTAAAGCTAATGAGGTCAAAACAATAGAGATAGCTTGGTGGCTGATTTTATGGGCAATCCGCTACAGAAACAGAAGTTCCAACTTCACGAAGCTTCTCACTGAGAAGAGATTAAAACAGCACGGCCTTTGGGTCAAAAACTGTTTTATCCCAAAGTACATTGCCCCGCAGGAAAGAGCCGTTTCTCCTCAAAACTGAAGGTGTGATGAAAGGCTGCACGTAGGACACTGCAAGCTCTGAAGAGGATGTTAGAAACTCTGTCCTTTCATTAAATTCATATTTTAGCACCTTTTATAGCTGTATCCGCAGTATGAAAGTCTCCTTTCATTTGTAAATACAGGCTCAAGATTTTTTGCTACATTAACAGGCAGAAAACCAACAGAGAAAATGTCCCCAGAGGATGACTTCAGAGGAGTTTAAAACTCAGACAATGAAGGACTGAAGTCCCCCAAAAGGTAATTCTCGCTTCTGTTACTCACAAGTGCTTCTTTTAATCCTTCAAGAACAAGTAGGAAACAAATGGATCCAAAGTCTTACTTCAAGCCCACTGGTGTGAATTCAGAGGTTAGAATCTAGTTTATCATTGTTTCTGGCCAATAATCCACAGACAATACAAGGGTGGGAATTGCGTACACAGCAAAAATCCTCTCCTCTGAGAGCCGAGTAACGGATTCTGCCACCTTTGCCTTTTCTTTTCCTGATCTTCTTTTCTTTTCTGAAGTCACATATCTTTTGCATCCATATCCACAGCTATAAGGTACGTGGATGCTTATATCACGTCCCAGCTGAGGGGTTTTCTGTCTCTTATTTTTCCTGGGTACTGTAAGCAACAAAATTAGATGGTTACAATAGCAGAGTCCAACTGCTTCAAAGAATTGAAAAATCTTATGGCAGCTGCTAATTAGGATTTTAAAAATCTGCAGTGCCTAAAATATTTTAGGGTGCATTTTATTCAGAAGAATTGTGAAATGCATGAAGATGAAAGAGATGGATTACAGGAAAATTAAATGTAGGGTTTAACTGAGAAATAATCATTTTCTATGAAAGATAATGACTCCTCTTGAGGCTAGTATCAAGATTTATTGACCCCAGAGGTTAATATTGATCAAAACCAAGGCAAACAAAATATTAGACCTTGAAGGAGAGTAATCTTGATATTGAAGTCTTGCCACTGACTGAACAGGTCAATATATCTGGGTGCCAGAATCTAAGGTTTTGAACACGGAATGGTGGGGGATATTAAATATGTCTGACATGTTCTATGTATACACTTTTTATTCTCATCAGCAGTGGTTACTTTATAGCCATGTCCTTCTGTATATAGCATCTTGTAAGGGTTCAGGCTTCACTCACAAACCTAATTGCAAATATAATGGTTACCTTCCTCAAGTGTAACATGTAGCGTAACATAAAGCACCAGTCTGACGATAAAAACGAGTCCTTCATCTATTCATTCACATATAAGTGATATTTTTAATAGCTCTCATTCCAAACACAACAACGATCCTGCTGCTGCTGCAAAACCATAGTGACAATAACCTGAAAAACTGTAGTGCTTCAATATATAGATTTGTCATTGTATCCAACAATTTGTCTGTAAGTCCAGGAGAAAAAAAAAGAAAAAAAGCATTAAAATCTACTATAAACTGACAGCAAGAAAGCATTCATCTTAGAACAAATAACTTATCTGGATTAATTAATCAATGAGGATAAAAGTTGGAGACTTAAGAAAATGTACAACTAGGGACATGAAAATAGTTTACAGGATAAGATCAACAGTTAATGCGCTTGAGGCAGAAGTTGCCTTTTTATTTCTGTTCATATGGCAACTAGCAGGACAGGGCTTTTTAACGCTCCCAGGAGCTGCCTGCAAAACAACAAAACTACTCCCCTTCACTAATGAGAACAGCAGCGTATACAATATAATCTGAAATCAATTAGAATTGCAGTAAAAATAAATAAAAGTGAGATATATAGGATTTGTTTATTCAGAAAATAAACAATTCAGTATGAAAACAATTAAGCCATCAGTATTTAAAAATACAAACATAAAAAGTATTTCTATTTTTCCCACAAAACCAGATTGTAAATATTGTGATTTTAAATACAAGTTTATATATAGTTTATTATTTAATTGTCCTACTTTTCATTTTATTTCAAAGGTACCCTGAATGAATGGGATTTGAATAAATCAGAGCTACTTATATTCAATAATAAACAGTTTCTGAATTCCAGTAAGAAATACTTGCATAGTATCTATTTTAAAAACTCCAACAAATAAAAATTTATCATTGGTCTTCTCTTCATGCAAAATAGGTGGGACCACAGCAATATACATAGTGAACAATTAGCATGCTCAGGGAATGCTTATATTTCCTTGGAAAAAATCAAGATTTTAACAATTTTGTCAATACAAAATAATAGGATTATTGATTTTCTCTGTTTTGCCAATTAAAGTACATCCTCAGCACCCTATGCTTAGATGTTGTAAGAATTCAAAGGGCTCATGTGAATTGCATGATAAATAACCTAATCACATGCACATATTTAACTTTCAGCAATTGGAGCTGCTGACAGAAAAGTATCCCATTTAAAGTGCATTACATCGGTATTTGTCTCATTTACATAAAGTTATAGACATTAAAACTGAACGTCTGGCTCTAGATCCTGCCAGGGCAAGATCATTCCATATGCCACATCTCTGAAGCCATCTCCAGGCTACTTTCTCTAGGCTTTTTATACGGTGTATAAAAAAATGGGCCACAGTCACCTTTGTAACTCTGCTGTACCCATCAGGAAAAGTTTTAGACTTGTTCCAATTAGAGGAGTTTATTCCAAACTACAGAGGTCCACAGCAACTCAGTTTCTGGGACATTTAATTCCATCTGCACATTTAAGTTCTTAAGACAGTCACCTACAATTTTCTGGACATTATTTTCAAAATATGATTCACTTGTCATCATTCACACCCTGAACACGATAACAAAGAATAAGATAATTTACACATAAATTGGTCTCGAACCCTGTTTGCGTAGACAGGTATACAAATGTAAAACATGTTGTGCTTTTAAAATGCATGAGCAAATAAAGTGCTATCTTCACCAAAAAAACAACAGACAAGAATAAAATTTCCACCCTTTAGTTTCTGTGTGACATCAGTCTAAGACAACCATCGATCTTAATGAGCATTCTCAAAGCACAAAACACAAGGAGAATATTTCGTGTAATATTCTTCTATCTGCTTAAGTCTCTGCTTGCATCCTTTCATTGTAAACATGAACATATAAATTAGGCCAAGGCCACATTGGTATTTGGTACAAGTTCAGAATTAAAATTCTTAAATGATGCATTTCTTGCCTAAAAAAATCAGAGATTAAATTCCTCCATTAAGGCCTTTTAGGGAAAACTTCTAATCACAGGCTTTTCTCAGATAAATCTTATTAAGAACTCTGATTGTATCAAGGATCAAGCTATCAAATATGTCTTCAGTCATCCTCATCTTCACAGTTAATTCATCATCATCATAGTAAGTCCACTGAGATTCTTCTTTGCGGAGCTCCTGAATCTAAAGTATAACACGGATATGAATGCTGACTTCAAGAATAAGAGCATGGTCAGTTCTGAAAGGTACTAAGGCACTGTACCTAACCCAACAACCTTATGCGTGCATGTTAATTTACTTTATTTAATTTAAACCACTCACAAGAATTGGAAATACTGGATTATTATTGCAAGCATACTGAAAAGGCAGGCAATAACTTGAAGTTCTGAAGTTATTTTAAGTAAACATGATTCTCACAAAAGCATGAGAATTTCTAGTTTAAACGTAGAGAAAGTAAACAAATCTCTGTTTGGAAGTCTGCTTACCAGAATAAGGTCCACTCTGTCTCTCTTACAGTTTCCACACTTGGTCATATTGAGGAATTTTATTTTCATTTCTAAGTCATTCTTTTCCAGGTTCATTATTTTAATAATTTCACCCTGAACAAACATCTACAAAATAAAAAAGGCTGAAAAGAATTCTTCTCAGGAATTCTGTCACTGTGAAAGTTGCAAATGAGTGACAGGTGCCAGTGTGAAGATCCAGCTTTATATCTAGAAATGACGCAAAGTTTAGGGAACAGATCTAGAAGTAGCTGGTCAATAATGGCCAACGAACACATTTTAAACATAAGATTACTTCAGAGGGTACACCCAAGATACTCATAACCAGGGAGATTTAGAAGCCCAATTCCCATTCCTCTACAGAACTCCATACAATTGGAATATTTAGACTAATGAGCTCAGTCTATGTTTATTCAAGCATTTCAGAGCAATGCTGTTTTCTTCTCTAATCACCTCAGTTACACTGCCGTAATCCTCCCAAATTTCACATATTTTGTCTTTTTGCCATTGCAATATCGTCTCTCTTCACTGACTCTTGTTATTGTACACTTTACATCTCCAGAACATACCTTGACATCATTGACATCTGTTCTTCTGCAAAGACCCCTGGAACAGCGAGCTCCCAAATTTTCTTTCATCCATGGAAATTTATTTGGATTTGCAGTCACTTTATATTCTGTACATAGCAACTCACGGGTCAAATCAAATATAACCTGTAACAACAAAAAACCAGGACCAACATCAACTGAATCTCTCACCGATGCCCTTTCAAAAGTTTTCTCAGTGCTTCTGAAGGATGCTAGGCTGGTGACAGTAAAGATTTTCATCTCAGTGCAAAATTTCCTAACATCATCTGCATCACTGGTGTTCCTATAGCTGATGTCATGATGACTGTTACCTAAAGAGCATGTAAACCTGTACAGCAGAAGATATTGGACAGCAACACGTGAACACTCACTAAGTATGGATGGCTTATGCAAAAGGCCCTGATGGGACTCTCTATAATCTCTGTGTGTAGACAGAGGTCAACAAAACTCAATAGTTTCAGGACGCTGAGGAACACGAAGGTCTGTCCAAACTCAGCAGGATATCCAAGGCAGCAGACTTGGACTCTTTAGACTGCAGCTTTCCAAGAAGCTTGGCTTTTTCTGAACAGACCCAAAACAGACGCTGGGCTAGGTTTCCAGGGTCTTATGACTGAAGAACTCTAGCAAAAGGCTTGCATCACAGCAAGCACATCTATTCTAGTAGAATTATTTTGCAGTAGATTACCAGAAGCAGTATTTCGCAATACCTCTTTCAGTGTTCCTTTAGCTATATTTAGTGTTAGCAGCTAGAATAATATTAAGTACTAGCTAATATAAGTCAGCCTACAGAACACCAGGAAAGTTTAATAACAGTTAGTGCTTGACAAATACCTGATTATACATCCTCTTGCTTTCAGTTTCCAAATCGTTCCCTGGGAGATCATTACATTCAAAGTGCTTTGGCACACTGATTCTCCTGAAATTTGAATACATGTTTTCTGGGGCCCATAATTCTTCTACGGCATATGCAGACAATTTCTTAACATATGAACTGTAATGTGGAACCACAAGAGGAACTTCTACAGTTTTCTTCCAAGGAGCCGAGTGCCACTGATCTAATTTGTACAAGTATTGCTTTTGTGTTTGTCTCACCAGCATATGTTGGTCAGAATTAGGCTGATCAAAGTCTTCAGAGCTTCCAAAAACACCAGCATCAAGGATTTTTATAAGGAACTTTAGTAGAGAGAAAAAGAAAAGCCAGGTGACATGCTCCATGTTTTTCCACAGTTTTTAGAGGTATTGAGATTATTAGCAACTGATTAAGGTTATACTTCAAACCATCTTCTTACTCATGGGCTCAAANTTATTTATTTTTAAACTTTCTGTGGTAGTACTTCCTGATGGACTATTCAAGAAGTAATAATTAAACACTGTGGGATTGAAGTAGCAGGCATCAAAAGCTTCTATTTCATTTGGGATTCCAGTCTCCCAGAGGGCTGAGAGCCTTGACTAGAAGCTGCCTGCAGAGCCAATACAGAATTTTAAAGCTGAAGGTCTGACAGCCAGGAGCTGCAAAGGAGTCAGGTAGGTGAGCCAACAGGTGTCCAGGTTTGCTCTGAAATTAATAAAAATTGAAGTTTGTGCAGATTTATCAGTTTTGACTAACTGTCAAATTCCAACAAAAAAGTTCTGTTTGCTTTGTTTGGACTAGCTGTAGTCATTATCCCCATGCTCGGCTCATCCTTGTCCCCCTGTACACATGCTATCCACTGGCTGCAGGACAATTCC
>VYZW01056692.1:10790-21867 GCA_013401315.1 Balaeniceps rex | reverse complement strand
TTGGCTACACGAAGATTTTGCTGTGAGGCAGAGAGGGTTGGGAAATTAGGCCACTCCCTCAAAGAAGTCTTTTGCTAGTCTAGAAGTATCATTAAAAGTGAAATCGCATTCTTAACTTATGCTGGCAAGTGATTAGGGTAGACACAGCATGAGGCTGCCAATAGCAATATGTCACAGTAAGTATGAATAACTTGGGTAGGTTTCATTTCTTTAACAATGCATTGCAACCCGTGGGTCATGCGTCTGCCAGACTCCAGCATTTGAATCTGCATCACCGACATCTGAGCAGCCACTGGCTGACATTTGATACTGCTCCACTGAGCTTACTAACTCTCTCTACTTGTCCTGCTGAACTTTTTGTGGCCACTCCATCCATTACAGCTACCCAAAGGGACGGGAAATCAATGCTGGTATCAAGTAAATGCAAATTCTGAGTCAGCCACATGGAGCAAAGGAATCACAGCTTCCAAATATGGCATCAGACACAATGTGGAAGTGGAGAATTGTGGTTAACACAGTTCTGAATATTTCTGGGCATTTTACCCAACACAGCAGGAGCGTCTTCAGATGAATGAACTGGGCTCCTGACACTGTGTGTATAAATTTTCAAGTGGGTTTTACTGTCTCCTTTCTCCAGAGGAAACAAGGGCCGTGATAGACACACACACATACACACACACACATACACACACAAAAAAAATCAGTAACAGAAACACACACAGACAGAAGTCCCCAAGATCAGCTTGTTGATGTAAACCATAATAGAAAACACACTTTGGTTTGTGGAAGATTCTCTGGAGACTTGCAAGAAAAAAAGGAAAAAAAAGTACACACGCTTTCTCTACTATTTTATGGATACTCAAGGTCACCTAAACTGAGCTTTGAGAGGTGATGTTTAACTGATTGGGAAGAAAAAAGCAGGGCAGGATGTGGCAGCAATAAAATATCAGCATTCCATTGTCACACCCTCTGAATTGTTCAGCGTCTGTGGTGGGACACTGTGCTTTGTGGACCAGCCATCTGGTGGGAGAGTCCTTAGATTTAGTAGGATCTGTCAGATTTCTGGTTTCTCCATGTGTCCTCCTGGGATAAGGAAAGAAGATGTTAATGACCCATGGATGCTTTGTGCAAAAATGTAGCATTCCATTGATAATGCGCATGGAAAAGTCTAGCCGCAGAGGGCAGAGATAAGATTTGAAAATGATACTTGGCAGCTCTGTTATATGCCTGCCCCTTCCCCTTCTCCCCTGGGGTCCATATTTTCTTATTGCTTAGGGTTACCAACAAAGGGTTATTGTCAAGATAAAAGACATACAGTCAAGGAATCCAGTGATAGTCCTCATAATTACCGATTTAGGTATTCCAGTCTGCCTGCCTTTCTTGCCTGGTTCAAAACAAATCCAGAAGGTTGAAAACATGTTCTTGGAGTTGTAAAATCCTAATTTTGGGGACAGTGCTAGCAAATCTCTTTTTAGACTATTTCGTTAATGATCTGGATAATGTCTCTTTGCCATTCTGCATCTTTAGCTCAAATGCCTGTGGAAAATTTGGGAGAAAAAGATCTTTCTGCTAAAAGTGTCACTGATCTCACAAAATGCTTACAGTCACCACCGCCACCACAAGGGAAATCAGTGGTGAAATATGGACTCAAAACTGAATCTTCCAAAGTCCAGGCTAGCATACTATCGTGAAGAATCCTTCCTCATGACCAATCTGATATTCTTTACAACTACCATAAAAGCTAAAAAAACAAATGCAGGAAAATTCCAACCTTCTTTAAAACTACAAAAGGAAAATTTTTTGGTTTTTAGACCTAGATCAAAAAGATTTCTCTGTGATTTAAACATATTACATTTTTGCAGCCAGCAGTGAAAGCATTAAAATGAGAATATTTCTGTCCTGAACGTCTGTGAATTTACCATCTGCAGAGAGGAAAAGGCTCAGTTGCCTTGCACAGTTCACATACCAATGGCCGGGTTCTGCCTTGAGCTAAATTCCATTGGATTTCCACCACTGTCCAGTGAGGCCAATACTGTTCCGTAAACATCTATCCAACATGGAGAAAAGTCAGTCAAAAATGTACTCAGTACAAACACAAGTCTCCCCCCACCCTGCAATGCTAAATATTTAACTATTACCACGTACTGAAGACTTGCTAAATCCAGAAACTGTGGCCTTGGTATAGTTTCCCTTCACTATAAGAAGTTATCTTTTGCCCCCTTGAGCTTCATAAAATATGTAGAAGATCTTCAGTCTGTAATCTGAAAATCATAATTGTTAACATTTTTAATCTTCTTCCAGCAGGTGGAGGTAGATGTGTGCTAGATTTCCTTTGGGAAAACAAGCGAGATATATAGCTCAGAAAGCAATTCTACATGCATCTAAATAACTGTTTGCAATATTTGCTATATGATCTACTGTTTCCCTTTATTTACGACTCACTTTTGTTTCCCTCTCAACACAGCTGTGGGAATGAAGAGGAAAAAGATTTCTGCATTTGCAATGAGAAAATACCTTGTCTCCCTTGAATCCTTGGGAAATCCTATGTGGATACAATTAAAAACTCATCACAAAGTTGAAAAAGTTCCTATTACCCTTTATTTGTTGTCTCTAATTTTCAGCTTTTTCCAGAGTCTCAATTTGGAGATGGAAAGTCAACACTGAGCTGGAAAATGCTTTTTTCCAGAAGTCTTCTGTTCTACAAACAAGGGCCAAATGTTTGAGCTAATAGGAGTTGATCACATCTGGAAAGCCCGTGTGAAGCTTTCTTTACAGGCTTCTTCCCTTTGCCTCACCCTTTGCTCTAAATACTCATGAGAAGGAAGAGTTTCAGGAGATATTCTCCATGTGGGTTCCCTCAGACAGCCCTTTCTCAAGCCATCTCCACCAAATTATTGGTGCCCAGGCACATACAAGAGAGGGGTCACAAACCTTGTGGGGAGCTCTCAAAGGGGAGTTTTCTCTGAACAGACTTCACTGGGTATGGAAGGGCCTCTCCACTAATGACTCAGACGCTCAACTCCAAACATTCCTATCTCACGTTGATCAGATAATGATCTTTAAAAAATTATAACTGCCATCGCAATGGAGAGCAGAGGAAGCTGAAGACTCAAATTCGTGGAGGATTTGCGTTCCAACCTGAAGGAATCCCTGGTTTGTCAAAGGGATTAGGGTGAGCCTAACAAGGCTCATCCACATCTCCTCATGGAAGTTATTTGAGTACATTTGGGGCAATGAGGATTTTTCTCATCAGGTTTCATTTGCAGCCCCCTTTTGATAAGGGCTTTCCCTGGAAAGCCTCAGTTGTCAGGGTTAATGGCTTAAGCAGTGTTGATAGATTCTGTTTATGTTGGGTGATGGGGTTCAGGTGGCTCAGTCTAATGTAAGCTTTCTGTCAACTGTAAACAGCAGCTTTTTATGTCAAAGCTGTGTTTCTGCCTTTTGACAAAGCATTAACAGATCTATGAAAGGAAGAACCCAGGGTGACGACAGTGGGAAGAGCAAAGAGGTTTAATAGGTCATTTCCACCACAAATTCTGATAATTTGACAAAGTAGCATGTCTTTTCTGCCATGGTCCCGGAGAGAATTCACATCCGCCATATTCTGGCTCCTGTTCTCAACTCTGCTCCAGGAGCCGTAGGGAAATTTGTGGCCGTGTCTTTGCCAGCTGGGAGGAAAAGTCTTTCTGCTGTCTCTGCCTAGACCTCCCCAATCTTATGGTGAGCTAGGGGAGGTTCTGCCTTTGACCACAGCCTTTTCCTGAGGCACTCGTTAAAAAATGGCTTGGCTGAAATGGGTCCTGCCTGGGAGAATATTTCCTGCATGGATTCAGAGGAAGCTTCCCATGTGTTGCCTGTAAGCAGAGCTATTCCTAGTCTGTCAGCTCTGTGATGACAATCGGACTAAATTAAGCCTTACTCTATGCCTGTGGTCTGGCATTAGGACATGACACCTTGGCTGGTATCTTCAATATCTGGTCCCACCCAGAAATGAGACAGATCCAAGACTCTTTGGCTTACCAGATCAGGCATTTATGAGGGAGGATTGGCCACTGGCCCAACATAAGAGCAGAGTGAATGTGGAGCTGCCTATCATGTGATGCAGGAACACCATCTTTCCTCTCACATTCCCAACCCCAGTGGCTGGATATGCAGGAAGGGAGAATGCTACAAGGGGCATTCTTTGCTCCAGGAGCCCAGATTAAATTGGTCCACGGGCCAAAATGTTGACTCATGCATAAGGATGAACATTCAGTGTGAGCCTAGGAGTCCTCCTGGGAACAGGAGAAAGGCCAATGTGGGAAATGAAATTAATTTTATCCAGAACAAATTAGAGGGGGTAAGAGGAGGAAGGGGTTCTGTGGGAATTATATGGTAAACTTACTGCAACTTGTGTCCTATAAAGAGACCATCCATACACTAAAAAGCTTGTGATGAAAAGCCAGATTTTCAGCAATGTTATTTACCCTTTTACCTCAGCCACCAGTAAAGGTAAGCACAGTCCTGTTTTACAGGGGAACTGTGTGATGATGCTTGTTGTGGTGGGTTGACCCTGGCTGGACGCCAAGTGCTCACCAGAGCCGCTCTATCACTCCCCTTCTCAACTGGACAGGGAAGAGAAAATATAACAAAAAGCTCGTGGGTCGAGATAAGGACAGGGAGATCACTCAGCAATTACTGTCACGGGCAAAACAGACTCGAATTGGGGGAAATTAGTTTGATTTATTACCAATCAAAACAGAGCAGGGTAATGAGAAATAAAACCAAATCTTAAAACACCTTCCCCCCACCCCTCCCTTCTTCCCAGGCTCAACTTCACCCCCAATTTTCTCTACCTCCTCCCCCTGAGCAGCGCAGGGGGACGGGGAATGGGGGTTGTGATCAGTTCATCACACATTGTTTCTGCTGCTCCTTCTTCCTCAGGGGAGGACTCCTCACACTCTTCCCCTGCCCCAGTGTGGGGTCCCTCCCATGGGAGACAGTCCTCCACAAACTTCTCCAACATGGGTCCTTCTCACGGGCTACAGTTCTTCACAAACTGCTCCAGCATGGGTCCCTTCCATGGGGTGCCGTCCTTCAGGAGCAGACTGCTCCAGTGTGGGTCCCCCACGGGGTCACAAGTCCTGCCAGCAAACCTGCTCCAGTGTGGGCTCCTCTCTCCATGGGTCCACAGGTCCTGCCAGGAGCCTGCTCTAGCACAGGCTTCCCACAGGGTCACAGCCTCCTTCGGGCACATCCACCTGCTCCAGTGTGGGGTCCTTCATGGGCTGCAGGTGGATATCTGCTTCACCGTGGACCTCCATGGGCTGCAGGGGGACAGCCTGCCTCACCATGGTCTTCACCATGGGCTGCAGGGGAATCCCTGCTCCAGTGCCTGGAGCACCTCCTCCCCCTCCTTCTTCACTGACCTTGGTGTCTGCATAGATGTTCCCTCCCATATTCTCATTCCTCACTCCAGCTGCAGTTTTGTGTCCCATTGTTTTTTTTTTCCCTTCTTAAATATGTTATCACAGAGGCACTACTACTGTCACTGATTGGCTCAGCCTTGACCAGCGGCGGGTCCGTCTCGGAGCCAGCTGGTATTGGCTAATAGGGGAAGTTTCTAGTAACTTCTGACAGAAGCCACACTTGTAGCCTCCCCGCTGCCAAAACCTTGCCACGCAAACCCAATACACTTGTGTAATCCAAGGACCCCATTACTTTTTAGCCTGGGAGCATCTCAGAAACTTTAACACATGGGGAGCCCACTCAAAGGATGAAGACCTTAAAATCCTGTGTAAATGTGATAGTATGTAAATAACTTTGGTCAGGTTTTGCCAAAGCTATGTTTACCAAGGGCACTTGTACGTGGCAAAGTAAAAAAGGTACTTGGGTCTGCTCCAGATTCCCTTTTCTGCTGTAGCAAAGACCTCAGAAGGGAAGAGATCCCCTCTTCCTGTGCAGTGTGTGACAGCCTTCTTTTACTGGATGCAGGTACTGGGATTAGAGAGAAATCAGAGGTGGAGGGATTTTACTGAGATCACACATCAAAGCCTCACTCACTGCTGCTGACTCTGTGGAGCATACTGTTTCCCAGCAAGGTCTTGCCTACCTTTGCTCTACCGAAAAAGCTCCAAGCCGAGACCACCTCCTGCATCTCTTTCTTTTTGCAGGGATCTTTTCCATCACCTGCAGGCCTTCAGGATAAGATGGAACTTATCTTTATAACCATTTATTAATGTAGTCGACTGATGAACTGGCAAGAGAACAATCTGGTGGAGCAGTGAGTCTGCTGAGAAACGACCAGTGGGAGGGCTGGGTGAGACAGCAACGGACTGTAATCAGGCTTGCACCATCTGATTTTGCTTTTCTTATGCTGACAGATTCTTGGCTTAGACCCAGTAACTTGCAGAGGGTAAAGGATGGCAGCTAATATTTTGGCATGGGAATTAGCAGAGCTATCTCAAGACAGCATTGCAGGATGTCAAAGAACCATCAGCTCAGAGGGATGCAAGGTGGTAAAAATGTGGCTTACAGGGTTAAGCCATGTTAGAACGAACTTGCTCTGCCAGTCCAAAAGAGCTGAAAAGTCAGTTATCTCCATTTATTAGTTTAATCCTTTAATCCACCTTGCTGTCCAATTAGATTAATGAAACTAGAATCCTATTTGCAGCTTGACCTGTGTTATCACACTTATAAAATGGGAATAAAGGTATTTATATGTCTGAAAGGGGCATGGAGGTTCCTGGGTGAGGACTGCCACACAGTTTATTCACTGAGGGCTGAACAGCTCATTAGTGACCTGAAGAGCATAGGAGGGCTTGGGGGACTAATCCACTGTCGGAAGACAACGTGATGTTCGCACTATGATGTTGCCTAACAAAAATTTTAATGGTTCAAAGGAGAATTTATTGCTTTGCTCAAGTGCTCCTGAACTCACGGATTTTTTTTTTAAAATACATAATGGCTGTGGCTAAACTGCTTTATATATTAAGAAATGGATCTGCTTGCAAGCAGGATCTGTGATAACCATTTAATGGAAACCAGTAAAATGTTTTGCTGGCATGTCTGTAGGACTTTCCTTAAATTGCTAGAGGTGTTCAGATGAGTTTCCCTGACAAGCACTGACACTCTTTTTCTCTTTTCTTGGGCCAGATTCTGATTCTGTGACCTACTCTCCAGAGCATTTTGACTTCAATAGTCCTCTTGACCAATGAGACTGCTTACGGAGAAAGGCCAGTGCTGAGCTACTCTTGACACCAGAGACTTTTGGAAGTCAATGGGATTGAAAGAGTAACTATTCACCAGAGAAAGACTTTTCTGAGAGGACTCCCATGCTCCACTTTATATAGTGCCTGAGGTGCATATGTCTATCTCAGCATCAAATAAAAATTTGCTCTGTGTGCCGAAGCATGCTAGCTAGGGAGGCAAAAATGGTTAAGGCACTCATCAGAATTTGGGAGACCTTTGTTTAATTCTTTGCTCTAAGACTGGTTCCCTGCATGACCCTGAGGCAGTCCCTCAACCCTGTAGTGTTTCATTTGTAAAATGGGCAGGGTATCACAGTGTTCCTACACAGGAATGCAGCAAGGAGAAAGTGTTAGAGACTAGGATGTCTTTACTGTGCTGGTAAAGATAAGATACCATGGAAGCCATAAGAGCTTATAATCAATTGAAACAAAGCTCTGGGAATTCTCTGTGTTTGTTTATTTCTCTCTGAGCATTATCTGCATTAATAGGTGAGGGCACATGAAAGGTGTACTATTTTTTAACAGTCTCTCAACTCCTGCCACTTGTTCTTTTCCCTCAAAGTCTTATTGTTACATCTGAGATACTACATGGTAAATCTGCCCCGAACCACATTTTTTAGTCACTCTGTACCCTGTGATCTCTGAACTAACATCTGTCAGAGACTGCTGCTTTGGTCAAAGCCACAGGAACATGAGGTAACACACAGCTTTCTCATTCTGAAAACCTGGTGTGGGAATGACATGAGCTCACCCACCACTTTTGCACTGGGTAAACAGCCTGCAGATGGAATAAAAAAAAAAAAAAGGGTGCTTATGATTGCAAAGGATCCTGGGAAAAACTTTAAAAAGTCATAGTAATGAACTGTTTCTATCCAAGTTTGTGGCAATCACGTTGTTCGAAGATAAACCTTGCCCCTGCAGACTTTAGTATTCCCAAACAAGTATTTTCTGGCACAGGACCTTTCTCAGAGAGGCTGATTTGATGACCCATAGCCTGTAAAATCATAGAATAATTTAGACTGGATGGCACCTTTGGAGGCCTCTGGTCCAACTCACGCCACAAGACTTCTTTGGGTTCCACCAGGATCTGTCTGGAGGAAAAGGAAAGATAATACGATGGAGATAGCTTTGGGAACTGTAATAGCAACATCTTTGATGATTAGGATGGTTTTATTGCTTTTCCTATTACAGAAATTAATAAAGGTGTCTTCATAAGGCAGTAACATCCAGTGGGTTGGGAACAAGAAATTAACCAGACCTTGGCTCTGTTTTGAATATATATTCTCTTGCTGTATAACACTGAATAGAACAATTGTTCTTTTTGAATTGCCTAGTGAAAATGCTATCACCATCTTCAGCAGCAGTAACAGAGAGCTTCGTCTAGTGGATAAAACACTTCCCAGGAGTCAGGAATCCTGATTCCAGCTGACACTGGCTTGCTCTTCCATCTCAGACTGTAGTTCTTTCTTGTCCTCTTTTTCCCCTCATCTGCAAAATGTCCTTTGAGATGTACTGATGAAAATCTCTATGAGTGAACTTTGAAAATACAACTTCTTATATTAATCGGGAGTCTATTTAGTCCTGCTTGAATGACTGAATGCTTGATATAAAAAGCCTGGAAAACATAACTTTTTCTTGAAACAAAGTCAGGTGAAGGCTGCCAGAGAAGCAGCATTTTTAGCTTTCAGTAGGTATTTACCTGAGTCCTACTTGACTTGAAAAGTTCTAGGTTTAATGAAGCCCAAGCTCAGGGCTTGGTCAAGTGAGAAAGTTGTCCATGCTATTTGCAAAACAGAGACACTTCTTGAAAGCTGGACTACAGCAAGGACGGTCACTTCCAAACACAGGGCTCTCAGCATTGCCTGACTGTACTCTCTGTCTGCCAGGCTCACACTGATATTAGGGACAAGCAGCATGTGACAGCCCAGAAGGAGTTATGAGATGAGAAACTGAGTGATAAATTTAAATTTTTATTAAACATTCAGTTTGGCTCAACAAGTAACTGCCACTAGGAAGAAGCTCTCAGATCCTACATCTTCAAATATGCTAAAGTTAGGCTCTGCTCTTTGGAGGAATCTGAACACAATATTAACTGGCTTCAGTTCAGCTGATTCTACATGTGGAAACAGCACGATCTGTCATTATGCCTGAGTGGGCACGGAAATCCTGGGCAAAGAAATGGGAGAGCACCTCTGTCCCATGTAAAATGAAACCTTAGCACTCTCTCTTGCAATCCAGAGAGATGATATCGCTGCACAACCAGCTCTAGAACATGCCCCTTTTCTAGAACATAAACCAGCCATTTCCAGATGGTGGAAGAACAATGGAAAAAGATCATAACTGGATCTCACTGTTTGTGGTTTTATTTTCCCCCCTCCCTTGGCTCTCTAATGAGAGTCAGCAATTTGAAGAGTTTGTGGACATAGTGTTCACTGGAGGAGCTTTCATTTCATGGTTCCCCATTTGTGCTCATTGCCAACTTTACAGCTAATTGAAACAAAACTGAGCTTGTAGATTAAATGGCAACCCCTGGGATTTGTTTCTGCAATTACCAGTGCTCCTCCTAGACAGATTCTAATTCAATAGCAAGTTCCTGGACCCACATGCAGAAAACACTGGGAAAAATCCCACTGCCTGGATGACATCAGAGTTAACTCTGTCCAGTCCATTACAGCCCCTGCAGTCCTTAACAACTGTAGGCAAAACCCTGGCCTGTTGAAATCTGGGAAATTTGCCACAAGCTTCATATAGTTAGACGAAGGCTAGGATTTCACCTTCGAAGACTGAAGGAACTGTCTTTTCTTGACAGCACAACATTTCCAGCTTCACAGCTTGCCTTGCAATGGCTTAAGTTTTACAGAGTGCATTTTCCCTCAGTGTGGTCAAAGTTATTCATGCATTTCATAAAAACACATGCTCAGCTTTGGAGCATAACCTTTTGCAAGCCCCTAGCAGATAGCCTTGTGCCCAGATTGAATTCCCTGTGTGGGAAGAAAGAGGACTACGAAATGCAGCATTTGCAAAAAGCTTTTTGAAAGCAGTTTCCAGGGGTTAAAAAGAAACCAGTCACCTCTGAACTACTTTCACCAACAGATGTTCGATTTGAAAAGTATTCACAGATCAGGGAATGAATACGTGGTTAAGCAGATTCATAATGCGATCACTAGGCAAGAACAAAGTTGGCTTTTGCTATATCTTCTCATTGGCAAATATTGCTAGAGAGAACGCACACAAACTGGCAATGATTTCTACTACCATATCCGTTTCCATGGTGTAAACCAAAATTTATCTGCCAACTCACTGACAAACTTTCTCCACTTCTAATTCAATTGAACCTGCTTTCATTCCAGACAGTGCAGCTGGAGAGTTAACCTGATAGAATAGAGCAGGAACCAGCCATATCTGGTTCTGGATCACCTTTTCTTGCCCTCTTTCAGCTTACCAGCAGGAATTTAAGCATGGAATAAACCCTAAATTGCTCTAAGCGACGTTACAAGCCAAACATTTCTTGGCTCAGCCCTGGGACACAGGCAGTTTTCATCCAGCTTTTCACTGAACATCAAAGGATATAGTAAAACTGGAATAGGTATGGAAGAGGATGGCTGGAGAACTTCTGTGTGAGAATGGACATGAGAATACTTGAAGGTAGAAAAGATGACAGGTATGCTCAAGGTCTATAAAACTACAGGGAGCATTGAGTGAGCGATGAGGGATGGACAGTACCTTGCAAGTTCCGAGAGCTGCAGGACATCAGCTTCAATCAGATGGAGGTGGGTACAGAGCAGAGGGGAGTTAGGTCTTTATACAATTGCACAGGCAGTTAAACTATGGAGCTCTCTGCCACGTGT
>VYZW01056690.1:5976-21458 GCA_013401315.1 Balaeniceps rex | reverse complement strand
AACATGGATAGAGCACCTCTGCATTTTTATCATAGCAAATGACAAAGCCGTCTGGAGGCTTGCTCCACTGACACCACTGACGCTACCAGATTTCTGAAAGGTAGAAAATGCCTGCTCAAAAAATGCTTTCCAGAACTTCCCTGAAACAAAATGTATGTTTTTCTGAAACAACATATCTTTTTATTTCCCTGCATTAAATTGAGATAAACGTCATTTCTTGGGTTTTTGTTGCTTTGTCAGTGACCTCTGTGCCAGTGACTTCTGTCACAGTGTGTCTTCTCTGGTACATCATCTGGTACATCCGTACACGGATGCATGCATGAGATAAGAAAGAAGTTCGGAATAGGAATGAAGCTGCTCACAGAGGGGGGAAAAACTGGGATCAGAAAGTATAATAAAATAAAACTTATCTTGCAGAGAAGCAGTTAAATGTTTTCAAATTTTAGGTGAAAAAAGCAGTTGTTTAGGAAAAAATACCTTATTTGTGCAATCATTTTTGGCCGGTTGCTTTTCTGTTTTGTCTTGCTAATAGCAGACAGTGCAGGGTGCACCATAGTGATGTAGTGGATTATCTTCTTTTGTAATTATTATTTAATTACTGCAAATGTGATTTTGTTTTGAATCTTCTTTGAAGTAATTTGAAAATATTTTGTGGCAGGAAAACTAAAAGCTTAGTAGCAGAGTAGCATAGAGGTGTTCAGTGCTTTGGGATATGCAGAGCTCAAAGGCCAAACAAGGAAGGGTCTTCAGTCCCGTGTTAGGATTTATGAAGTAACAACACAACCGCCCGTTCACACAGCAATCACATTTGTCCTGAGGGTTTATGTATCTTACTAATGTTTCTGAAGCAACCTCTTGTTTTGTAATATCCTTGTCTTAGTGCTGATTATTTTCTCAGCTCTTTAAATTTAGAATTAGCCCAGAGGACGTTATCTTTTTCTAAGGCAGAGGCTGTATTTGTTAATTAAGCTGCAGCTTACAAAGACGAGGTTTAGCCTTTCTCTGCTAAGTTACACAGGGACTCAGAGAAAGTGAAAGACAATGTAGCAGCAGTGATAGCTTTTCCACATTTCTTACTATTTTTAATTTAGTCAAGAGGCAGCTAGTAATTTATCCAGGTTACTGGGGTGCAAGGCTGATTTCTTCTGTGGAATTTTTTCTAATCCTCCTTCACTGGGTAATAATTAAATCTGCCTCATGTCTACACTTAATATATAAACATTTTGCTTTGTAGCTGTGAAGGTTTTTTCTAACCATTTGCTATAGTGATATGACTTTTAAAGGTGTAAGGATATCTCAATATTAAACATTAATAATTATTTTGTAGTCCTTTCTTCACTATGTAGAAGATAAATTCTCACAGCTGTGCATGTAAGAGAAAAACAGAAGATGAAGGTAAAGGATGGGAAAACTGAGAGCGCTACTGGACAAAGTGATTTTTTTTTTTTTTTTTTTTAATTTGGGGGCAGTAGCTGAAATGGGAGCCTTTCTAAAGCCTGGATTTCTTTTTTCATTGAAGAAGGGGAAGAAAGCAACTGAG
Organism: Balaeniceps rex; assembly: GCA_013401315.1. Classification (NCBI taxonomy): domain Eukaryota; kingdom Metazoa; phylum Chordata; class Aves; order Pelecaniformes; family Balaenicipitidae; genus Balaeniceps; species Balaeniceps rex. The sequence continues at coordinate 19,918 of VYZW01056690.1, read as the reverse complement.
ATTTGAAAATGTCCAGGAAATTAATTCTGGGGGAAGAAAGGAAGTTATTTATAGAGGAGGAAAGGTGGTATTAGTTAATGCAAGTTGCCTTTGATCATTTTTTTTGTCAAGATGGTTGAAAATGAAAAACGGGAAAAAGAGAACAGCAGCTGGAACTATCAAATGATCAGGAGCCATCAATCTGTTTCACTCTAGGACAAAAGGTAGAAAAATATCTGCATGTCTAGCACTAAGAGAAACTGATGGCATGATTCAAATTTGAAGCAATAGTCACCTAAAAAAGAAAATTTGGTGTCACTGAGGAAGAGGTACGTTTTAAAAAGCTTTACAATAAATTACCCCTAAAATGCATTTTTTAAAAATCATAAAACTTTCCTTAAAATTCATATGAGTAGGGCCCAATATTCATATTGGCTGCTAAATTGTGGCTGCTAAATTGCATAGTTTAATACATGGCAAATTTTGAAGTAGTTAGGCCTTTTGTAATGCTAATAAAGAATCCATCCTTAAAGAGAGTTGTGGATGGTTAGTAATGATCAAGGGAGAAAAGTCATTAGGATAATGTAATTCTTGTGGAAAAATTAATTGAATTTCATCCATTATTTCCCAGCTACAGCTAGTATATTTAAAATTAAATTACACAGGACATAACCTATCTGCGTGGGTTTCTGTAAGTAAATATCAATACTTTTTTGGTTTTGGAAAATAAAATTGGAGTGAAAAATGGAACACAGCCATAACAGATACATGTCTGTATTAGTTTTTCAGTATTGAATTACAGATGTGGACAGAAGTAAATCCAGAGTATTGTTTCCTCTCCCTCACTCCCCCTCTTTCTTATATATTCCATCACCTTCTGCCTGACTTTAGAAGAAAATAACATTTCAAAAATAAACTGCTTTTTTAAACATATATACATATATATAACTGAGTTCCTTAAAAACATCAGTCATTATCAAGGTCAAGTAGGCAGGTCATTCTCTGAGAAAATTGTTCAGTCCTGACTTATTTGTATTTGAAGAAAGCACAGGGAGTCGGCTTCTAAATTCAGCTCAATTTTTTTTATTGGATGATCAAAATCACTGGGGTTTTTTGTCCATAGACATAGCAAGGAGAGCTGTCATTTCTGTTGGGAACTTTGTTTTATACCTTTCCAGCCTTATGGATTTTTATAGCTTAAATTTATTTACAAGCATACACAACCAAATATTTAAAACAGTCATTTAAATTGGGAGTAACTTCTTTTAAAGGAAGTAAGCTTCCTTTAGTTTGGGGTTAATGAAATGGCTACAGAATTAAAGATAAATATAATTCAATCTAAAACTTTGTTTTTTTCTGTTTGCTTGATCGCAAGTATATTCAAGCTATAAAGGTTTTGGAGAGTAGTTAAAGTGCCAAATGGCATTCCCAAGGTACCCTTTGATTTTCCTTCTGGCCTGGACTATGGACAGAAAGAAAAAAAACCCTGATGTCTTCTGCATTCTCCTTTATTAAAAAAAAAAGCTTAACTCACATGTGAAAGCCTGAGAAAGGACTAGTTTGCCCAAAAGCTTGGGATTTTTGCCTACCGTGTCAGTTGTCTTAATAGAACAGTTTACTTCAAGTTTCACCTACTTTAGATTTAAAAAGATATTTCTGCCATGTTAATCCTGCTCTTGTTTTCGCACTATGATAGTCAAGCTGCCAAGATCCCTCTTTGTCCCTGGTAGGGAGGGTCTAGCAAAGTACAGGTTTGGCCTGTACAATGGCCATTGCAAGTCTTGTCTCAAGAAATCCTTTGGTGAAACAGGCTCTTCACAAGAAAAGATTCGGCTGTTGCGCCAGTCCAAAGGGAAGCCAGCACAAACTCATCATACGAGCTACCCAGACTCTACTCCTGCAAAGCCATGGCTGATTTATGCCTGCTCTTCCTCAGTAGTTTTAAATGATGAGTGTGTAGTGGGACAGAGCCTTTTTAACAGTTCGAGGCCCTCTTTAGATGTTTTGTGTCCTATCGGGAGGCAGGGGAGGGCAGTTGAGAAGTGGAAGATGTAAGCTGGCTTTTGAAGAGTGCTCAGCTGAAGCTTTTTGATGGTTTGGTGGCATAACAGTGACACTGCAGATGGAAAATTGGGACAATTGTGGAATTTGGAGTGACCTGTTTGCCTTTCCTCAGCAAGGGAAGATGAAGTGGGAAAATGTTATCTGTAAAGCAGGGGGAAAAAAAAAACAACAACCAGAACTATCATCTCTAGTTGGAATTCAGGTGGCTGCAGTTTAAATTACCTCTAACAGTCTGGCTGCTGATTGCTGCTATTCATGAGAAGTGGCTTTGTTTTAGTTCTGAAAGATCCCAGAGCAACTGCTCTGCCCTGAGTTTTCTTCTCTGAATCGCTAAAATGTTCTCCTTTTTGATTTTCTCTCTTGACCCTCTCCTCCCACTGACCTCTTTCAACATGTATTTAGCTACATTCAAAGGGGTAGGGAGGAAGCAGTTTTCTGTCCGTGTTTCATATGGCCACAGCACTACTGCAAAGCGCCTGCCTTAGATTTTGGGAGGAGTCAGCTGATGGAGGAAGGTTAGTTGGCTGAAGGCTAGATAATGTGCCAGCGTTGCTAGCAGGGTACCAGGAGCAACTCAAGGCGTAGTGACACTTTTTTCTGACTTTTTGTCAATTCATGGCATGCGCTTCTGGATATCCCGGTCCTGCTAAACAATCACACGGCAATCAGCTTGGATTCTTTCCCTGGCAGGTGAATGTCAGACTGAGCCTGCTTCAAACGCAAACGACGCTGCCTGGATCTGTGCCTTTGCTGTCCTGAGGTGTGCAGTGGGGCACAGCACTTGTGACTACACCCTGTCCTGTCTCGGCAGCTCAAAGGGGATCAGAACTGTATGGATGCAGCCATCCTCTCTGTTACCTCTGTAGCCCATTACCTCCCATCTGGGCTTCTCAGCCCGGTGCCCTTTGCAGCTGCTGCTGACCTCAACTTTTAAAATTAGCTCTGACAATTTTAGGCAATACACCGCTGGGATGATTTATAAAGCCTGACATTTTACAGGACTCTCCCTGTCCTGTATTTCCATGCTTGAGATAGTGAAGATCGTTGTGCTGGGCCTCAGCAGTTGAGCTGCTAAGGTCTTCTTCAAGAATGACACCCCTTTCTTTTTTTTAACCATATTCCCTTTTTCCGTCTGAAACAACTAAAATCTGTTGACCTTCAAATTACAGTGATGCTTATCTATTCGTTGAGAAGGGAAGAGCTTGATTACAGTTAGGATCCTAGTTGCTTGGACTGGTATTTAAGGCTGCATTTCTTTCTCCTTCCTGATTTTTAAGAGGCTGTTAATTTACTGTTATTTGTAATCCTTGATTGAAGTTTTAGTATAGTCCTAGATCAATAGAGATGGGCTTTCAAATGGACAGAGTAAATTATAAATCCTGTGCTAATGATGTGGTACTCTCTCCTAGGAAAATAACTGTTAGTTTCACTGCCATTTAATGGCATTCTTATTTTGGCCGTTGAATCCCATCTATCTAAGTCCCAGGTACATTCTAAATCAGATGTACTTTGGGGAGCTTAGCAATAGTAACATTAATCGTTCACATAGTGCTGACAATATGTAATGATTTGAGTAGTGCATCCTTTGATGCTGTCTAATCTTAACGATAGCAATAATAAGCTTTGCAGTTGACCACATCATTTGCCTTGAAGGATCATTTCAGATAACAAAAAACAGAGATTTGTTGTGAGAGAACTGGTTACTCACACACACAAGCACTGTTTTACTTCCCAATAGAGAAGTTATTTATTGCTAGGACGCCAGCAGTTTCTCTTATCACAAGGATATGTTGTTGATAATGCCTGTGGAAAGCCCCCTATTTCTAGACACATACTGTGAATAATCAAAATCTGAGAAATTACTTTATTCTGAGCTAGGTAAAATTACAATGGGAAATATAAATGCAACTGCCTGTCTAATGCTCTGGGTTCATTGGTTCCAAACATTTTAAGATCTCTTCTTTTTGCCTGCATTTCCATTTGCATCCTGTCACTGGATTGCCGATGAGCTGTCAGGTAAACTTGCTGCCTAAAATGTTAATAATATGGTTAAAATTACTGATATTTTGATATACCCCATTTTGTGCTTTCTGATTGTATACTGTGTTACCAGCACAAAGGTTTCTGCTTAATTATAAGCTAAGCATTAAGTGACATACGCTGGCAAGATACCTGTTGCATAGTTTTTCATGATTATGTTTCTTGTGCATTCTTTTAAAGCCTCTCGTACTACCCATGTGTTTTCTGAGTAACTGTAATGTTGCTTTAGGAACAATCTTACAGCTGTTCAGCAGTAATCAAAAAAACTCCACCCACCAGCATTAGCTTGTGACTGAGCCCGGTTAATAGATTGGCTCTGATCTCAAGTAGCTACCATAAGATGGAATATCTGGAATATCGTTAAGTAATCTGAATTGGAAAATTAAAGAGAGTTTGCAGCTGTGTGATGGGAGAGATCGGAAAGACTGCTGTTATAAGAATCCTGTTCTGCCCATATTGCCGCAGGAAACGGTCCTGGCTCTTCTATAGTAATATGCTTTATGAAACACCCTTAGAAACAATCAGTTCTCCCCAGCATCGACGCTGCTACACGGGGGTTAAAATCAATAGGAGCTTGCTGGCTAGAATCCAGTTTCTATGCATTGCTCTGGAAAATGGAAGGGCTAGACTTTGTATCAGATTAAACTGAGTTAAAGTAGATTGAGGCTTAAGGGTTTTTCCATCAGAACGTGAAATATTAAAGATAAACAATTTTACCTTGTTCTTCTATAACTTCATTTCTATTTTCCTGATTCAATATTAAGCTGAATTCTAAGAATTCCTGTTGTTTACTGCACTAACACTCCAATTTAGCCAAGAGAATACTGAGAATGCAACATGTTTCTGTGTCTGCTTAAAGTCCGGATTTCATTTGGTACCTTTTATTTGTTTTCATTGCTAGAACATGGGCATTCATATTTATGACCATTTTGTTTTTCAGCGCCTCCCAGATGGCTCTGCGCCGAGTGCACACGCTGAATTTTATCTTCTGCCAGATCCTCATGAGGTCAGTCGAAGGAAAACAAGAACAGCTCCAAAAAGCTCTGACCCTACTTACAATGAAATTGTGAGTACCATTCACTTTTTTCCACCATTTCTTACTTGTTTGATTTTCTTTGCCTACTCTTGAAATAAAATAACAATACAGCATTTAGAGCGGTTACCATGAGCATGACCAAAAAGAAGGAGCGTATCATAAGTTGAACAACAAATGGTGACAATCTTCTGCTTTGCATCTTTCTCAGAAGTGAAACAGTCTCTTTATGTCTCTCTCTTCAGGAAAGCAGTTGGATTATTCACACTGCTCTGGCTTACACCATAACCACAGTTACATGTTAGCCAAATGAGACCAAGCATCGTTGCACCAAAACCTAGGCTGTTTTGAATGCAGATTTGCACAATAACATGAAAATTATTAATTGAATGGATGCTGTTATTCAAATTCACATTTAAAAGCAGACAACCAAATTGGTTGTCACTGTAAATGGTAACGCAATAATAAATAGCCCAGTTCTTTTTATGTCAAAATGCTAGCAGTTCACAACCATACATAATTATTTCACACACCACTGGAGTGCTCGCGCCTCTGGGGTGAAAAGAAACATTTGTATGGAGAAACATTTACGACAGAGTGGGAAGTGGCATAAACTATATTCTTTTGTAAGGGCAGATGAGATTCAAACAGTAGGTGGGATTGGAGATTATAATTATTACATATAACAAATCTCCTAGAGATCTCAAAGCAATTTACAAATGCAGTTTGAGCAGGCTTTAAAGTAGAAAGCATGGAAAATATTACCACTCCACCCTGTTTCATAGATAAGATATGATGAAGCTTAAGTTAGTCAGCTGAGACTAAGAATCCTTATCTCCTAGTTTCCCAGTCCTGGAGTTTTAATATTTTTCTTTCTCTTTTCCCACATCTGTTTGATTACAAAAGTTACCTACTTACACTGATGACTTCCAGCGCTTCTGTAAGTGGGCTCCTCGAGTAGTATTGCTGCTAACAGCTGAGACAAATTTCCCTCCCTACAGTTCTGCAGTAGAACAACAGGGAACTAGGCTTTATTTTTTTGTTATGTTCTTTCCTTTTTTTGCAGGCAAAGAGACAGTGGAATGAGTCTAATTGACCTGTCTAAAGAAATTCCTTTACATTTGAAGGATATTTAATGCAAAGAAATAATATAACATGATTATATAATAACATTCATTGTAAAATACCCAAAATGGACTACAGACAAGAACCAGCCAGCAACACTGGAAGACAATTATCTTTCTAATCATTATTAGGTTAAGTTGAATGCAAGAAAATCCAAAATCCTGTCTGCAGTCAGACAGTAGTCGCTGGAGGAGATTTAATTGTGGTTAAGGAACATTCCACTGCTGTAAAGAGAAATTCCATGAAAACTTTATTATCCTTTACTCAAAACTTACAGCCTTCTTTGTGGATGCTCAGTCTTTTTCACCAGGAACTGCTAATTGCAGTGGGGACATATGGTTCCGTCGAACTTGGACATTTCAACCCCGATGCTTTTGCTGTTAGCAGCTCTGTTCTTCCATATGTGATATCATTCTGCATGCATTTTCCATCCAAGGCTGGTAGACTGAGGCAGAAGCTGCCCCAGGGAAGAAAAACTACTAAAAATATGTCAGCTGTCTTTTAAGTTAGTTACTGTCCAAACCACTGTGTACAGAAATGTACTAGCCTTTTTTATGAGTTCATAAGTTTTTATTAAAGCCAAATGGCTGGAAGGAAGCTGTATATTAATTTCTCTCTGTGTTCGAGACTGAGAAAATTCTGAAATGTGCTTCTCTTGGGTATTTTTGGTTTTAGTTTTATACTTTTATTGCTTATGACTGCCTACAGCAAATTATCAGCCTTGCAAAAGTACATTTTATTTTTGATTTTTACTCGTGTGTGTGAGATTAAAGATGTGAAAGTCCAAGAGGGCTGATGATAGAATGAACTATGCCAAGTGTTTTGGAGTTGCTTTTAACAAGCACTCCTTTTCTCTCTTGTTCCTTTATTTGGATTTTGGAGTTTGTTGCATTCACGCTGGTATGACATTGCATTAAAAATGATGGTTGAGAAGAAGAGGAGAAAGAACACAAAAAAATAGAATGCAGTGTAAAGGGAAAAAGAATAACATACCTGCTTATAGACCACTGTTAGGAATAAATAAGACTTACTTGGGAGGTTCCAGAGTAGTTTAGTGAAAACTAAGAAAGTAAAAAAATTGGAAATAAATCTGAATTATTTAAGTTTAAAATCTTGCCAAGAAAAGTTGCAATGACCAGAACCAACTGTAGTGGGGTCTTGCTCATTTGTGTAGCATTTGCCCTGAGACGTGTTTCAAGGTCTCAGTTGTCCTCAGTTTGTCTCTGGAGTGCCTGCATGTATGCACACCCACGAAACGAGCAAACTTCCAAGACAAAGCAGAATGTGCATTGCTGTAATGAAGCCAGAACGAGAGACAACTCCCTCCATCCCACCCTTGGGGCGCAGCCAATTGTGCGCAAATATACCTGGGCCATGTCAGTCTGTTAAGTGTTATTGCAGTTGCCCTCGGAGCAGAGGGGACACTGGCCTGCAACAACCAGAACAGCACGAGCAAGCCTGATGCGGGAGGGAGGAGAGGAGTTGCACCAGGAGCCACAGCCGCTCCCTCCAGCACCGTGTGTCAAAGCTAATTTGGACAATTAAGAGCAAATCTAGGAACGGTGCCATGGCTACCTAAGGAGAAGCAACTGTCCCGCATTTGCGATTAAAATGTCATTAGACTCCTGTAGGTCAACAGTGCTTCTCTTTTTGGGGCCAGGAATACTTGAATTCCAGCCCTAACTGTCCCACTGATTTGCTGCATGGCCATGTATAACTCACCTCTGTTTGATCTAGCTGTGTAAATGGGAGGCAAATATTCTTACTACACAATCATTTCAGGATTTAACTGTTCTGATTATGAAATTCTGGCAGGTGGCGTTTGTTTTATCCACATACTAATTCAGCTATCTCCAGACCTTTCTTCTGTCCCTACATCCTGATGATATATACCTTGCTCCAGCTGAATTTGCAATACCATTTTAGAAACGGTTTATTGGGATCATTTGAAAAGCATCCACCCTGCACTGTCAGGTCTGTCATTGCTCAAAGCTTAAAGCCTCTTTTTGTCCAAAGATTGAAAGTTGTTCATTACCCCAGTTCACGCCTGTTGTGATCCACCGTACTGAAGATTTCTTAGCTTTTACAGCTTACATTTACACTTTTTGGTGATTTAAAGCAACAGCTGAAGATGATATCTTTAATATATTGTCAAAGAAACAAGGCACCTTTCTGCGGCAACATTAGTGTCACTTCAGTAATCAAATCATAGGTTTATTCTAAATTATATTATTGCTTACTGTATCTATCCTTGCTTTTTGGATTTTCTTCATCATTTCACTTTGATTTTGGTGGGGAGATGCCATTGGGTGACAGAGAACCTGGAATTTTTAATTCACATACATACTTGGCAAAATAGGCACAGTAAACATCAAAACTGAAAAGCACCAGGCGCAACTTTCATGACAGCTGTTCCAAACTACGATTTCCAAAGGTTTCTAAATGGAAAAGGAAAAGTTGCTCCCTGGTAAGACCTTTCTAGTAAAAGCCAGTTAAAAAGAGTGAGGGGGACAGTTTTTCTTTCCCCCACGACCTGTGGCAGTGGCTGTTTGTCCCCACAGCACCGACTGTCCCCCTGCACCAGAGGGCTTGGTGTCCTGTCTGTTGGTGCTTGCTGCCAGAGTAGCCTGATGTTGTGTCTGTGTGGCACTCGCTGCGACATCCCTGCAGCTTGCAGTGCAGAGAAAATCACTTTGCAGGGGCAGCTGAGGCCAGCAAGGGTGTCTGGGAGAACCAACACTTTGGTGCTTCCCAGGTCTGTCCACCCACGAAGTTCAGAACCACCGTTCTGTTGCCACTCCGCGTGAGGAACATTGCTGGGGCTGAGCCTTAATAAACTTTATCGCTCTCTGAAGGACATCTCCCATGGCTATTTCTGCTTCTTAAAATTGGAGGTACAGAGGGGACTCAGCAGTCCAGACCACAGAGATCCAAGCTAGAGGGGGCTCGGTCTGATTTTTCTTTTCCTCAGCAGTGCCATATGTATAGACTGCATTCAGACTGCACAGTAAATCCAAGCATGTTGCATGGCAAACTCCTTTTAGGCAATTTCACTTTCCCATTCTCCTGAAGTGACAGTATGTCACCGCGTTTGCTTTTTAAACTGCACAGAGAGATTAAAATTTAAAGCATTTTCCATTGCAACTAAAATGGCAAAAACATTTCCAGCCATACAAATTTTAGATTAAATGTACTTCTCTCAACAAAGCTTACCTTTCAGGCCTGAAACAAGCTGAGAGCATTCGTTCACATTTTATCAACCCGCGTGCAGTTCACTCAGCAGTTTTTGATTAATGCAGAGACTGAAACATAGGAATCTGTTCTGAATGCAGCTCATTCTTGTTAGCCTATCACTCCAGATTGTTTTTTTTTTAAATTCAGAAAATATACTATTAACATTTCATAATTAACCTCAGTGTGTTGTCATAGTATTAAGGTAATTTCAAGGATATTTTAAAAACTACAGGCCTTAGTAATTTTCTAAAGAGATGCTAAGCAAGCTGTCTCATTTAATTTGAGAAGCATTAACAACACTTCTTGAGTAGCAGAAACATCTGAATTTAGTAAGTTCCACTTGCTAAATTGGGTCCAATCTCAGAGATGTTCCACATCCACAACTTCTACTGAGTGGGCTGAGCTTTCTGGCATGTTTAATATTTGGTGGTTCCATTAAAAAAGGGAAGTATTTTTATAATGGGCACATTTGGATACAGTTAGCATCCAGAATAATGCATGAAGTTATTTGTATTGACATAGTAAAATTTATACAGACAATTTTCAAAGGAAAATTATTATCTCTTTTATGATGTGGGTTTGTTGGATCTAGAACAGTTACGAAATTTTATGGAAGTCTTGGTTAGAAGAAATTTGGGGTTGCTTTGTCTTGATCTTTTTTAATTGTGATATGTAGTATAAGATTTAATCACAAGTACAGTACTGAGAAAAAATTCTGACGTACTATGCATTGAAGTGATACACCTTTATGAGACATATCAATGCAACATAAAGTTGCTTTAAGGCACTACTAGGCAACATGTAACAAATATAGTATACATAGGTTAAAAAAAAATTGACATCAAAACTGTTTTCCTGGTTTTTTTCCGATTTTTGCAGAAGAGCAGTGGCTTTTATCAAAGCACCTGCTATGGAAATGTATTTAAAAATTATAATAATCTACACTCCTACAGAATTACCTGTCTTACATTTTCATGCTGCTGCCCATGATGAGTACCCTCCGTCTGAATCTCTCCTCCAGAAAGTCAGCTGTATTGTCATTCCCTGGTGAACTTCATGGAGGATCTGATATTTCTTCACATTTGAGTTCAAAACTCTGCTCAAGTTAGAGTTTCAATTTTCACAAAGAAAATTATGTATACCTCTTTTTTTCCCAAGCATTGTGCAACATAGGTTTCAAATTTATTTACAAATGCTTGGTAATCAGATTTCACAAACCTAAGATAGCAGAATGTCTTTTATATAAACTACATAAGGTCAAATATGTTTCTGAGGTAAATTCACAAAGTTGAGTGCATTTGGCTCATGCTTAGTAGTTTATAATTCTGGAGGGCAGTTTAAAACAATTATTACAAAGTTGCAATCATCATCCTGAATGCTGTATTGAAGTAAGTGTTTTGCCTGTCAAATAGATTCACATATTCCTATCTTTTTTTCTGTTTCACTACATATTATTTCAGGTTGCATACAACAAAGTCACAGACCTCAAAGGCCGTATACTGAAGCTTGTTGTGAAAAGCAAAGGAACATTTGTGGGAGCTGTTAACATTCAACTGAGCAGTGTCCAGTTAAATGAAGAAAAGTGGTATCCACTGGGAAACAGTGTAATTTAAATGTTGCCTGAGATAATTCAATTATTTATCCACTAATGTTTCTTTATCCGTTTCCCACAGTACATTTTGTCTCAGTTGCCCTTGAGAATATGCGGTCGTCTGCTGATCACATACCTTAACATTTCTAATCATAAGGCTATTGTCTTAAAATTGCTACCATCTTCCTGCAACTGATTCCTCTCAGTGTGAGTTTAAGAAATCACATGCTAAGAACTTGTAGCAGCATGCAGGAAATTCTTATGTCAGCAATAAAGATTTGTTTTGTTCATATTAAATAGTACTGTAAAAATACTAAATTCTGTACACATCGAAGTGTGGAGCCTAATTCTTTGCCCATGATTTCCACTGACTGTGTTGAAACAATGCTGATAATGGTGTAATTTATCAGCATCTACTATGACCCCACTGCATATGATTTCACCAGAGAACCGTGGGATGGTTGCCTGGGTGCCAATGAGTTTCAGATGTCTAGCAAATTTCATGTTAAATCTTATGCAATCAATACATTTTTTTTTTTAAAAAGGAACTTAGAAAGCTTTGCACTTTACATATTTTGTGCAGTATATGTTGGTGTGCTTTTAACTTCTGATATAATGTACCATTCAATCCAGGATATTCATTTGTCAATAACATATGTCATTGTTTCTTTTATTCTGACAGCCAAGAAGCAGATATGACTGGTCATTTGTGAGAATAAAGGAGGTGGGAGAAGCTAATATTCACGAATAAATAAAACATATTGAATGTGAGCTTTCAGTGTGATATTTATTTGAGATCATACTATAAGGTATCTTTGTTCACCAGTCTTACCGCATTACATTCTTATGCTGTGTAAGGGAATCAAGTCAATACATGCATTGACCTCAGGGCTATAAAATGTATATATACATATTAAACAATGAATGTGAGTGTTTCCTTTGTGTTCACTGAGGCTAATTTTGGGCTCTGTTCTTCAAAGCATTTTTACCTAAATTGAGGAAGCACTTAAGCACATCTTCAAACATTTAGCATGTGAGCAGCCGTAATGAACTGTCCATTATTACCAGCCTCTTACGCACACATAGCTGACCATGTATATATACCTTTCCAGGACCAAGGGCACATTTTTAAGGCACCAGAGACATGTTGATTTGCGATCTGATCTGCTGTAAAATTTTAAGTTACCATATACTGAGTAGGTCTGAGATTCGTCCTACCAGGTGGAAAAGTGGTCAACAGAGAGATAATAATACCAGAAGCTGAAAATAATTGCTGCCTTCTCCCAAAGGACACTCACAAATCAGTCTTCAGAAGGTAATGTTGTATAAAACTCCTGACGTGGGACTAGGAGTGTTATTTAGGAAACTAAATAAGCTGGAGTTTTCTCAGCGTCAAACCAATTGGCTATGTCACTTGGCCAGTTTTTATGTGAGAATAGATACACCAGATTGCCTGGGGAAATTAAACTCCTCCTCAGTGAGGGGAGGTGGGGGAATTCTGCTTGAATATTAATATTATTAGTATTCTTCAGAGATGAAAAAAGCTATAAAATATTTACCATGCGAAAGGGATATTGGCTAGCATGCAGATATGATCACTACAAAGAGCAGGAAGTCTAACATTTTAGATTATAGGCTCTCCTGGGTAAAGAATCAAATGACTTGTCACTCAAACACAGAAAACACATTGAGGCCAGCTTACAATGTTATCAAATTACCTGACCTTACAGTTCAATATTGATTTTAGATTCTCCTTAGTCTACTGTCTTGGTTTCCTTATTATAACTATAATACAATTTTCTAATAGTGTTATTTCCTGTGACATTTTCTAATCGTCTACCGCATGCCCTGATTTTCCATCTTAGAGCAACATTAAATAAAATAGCATTAAAATGGCATTAAATAAAAAGAGCATTAAAATATAATATTATCAGAACTGTCTGCAACATAAGCAATACTGTTTGGTATTAAAGAAAGAAATCTTTCAATATAACATCATTTTTTTTTTTAAAAAAAAAAAATGTTTGAGTAACAAATCTGCGATTAACTGGGTAGATATAGTCCTGTGGAAGCTCAACATACTTCAGTTTTGTAAGATGGGAAAATCGTGTCTTATGGGCAAGATCTACACTGATAACTATGTCAGGCAAGAAGTTGTCCTCAGAGATCTTAAATCACACAATCAGCCCTTGCCTTTTCTAAAATTCTTCTAGTCCACCTCAGAGCATTGTGCTTCCTATTTCCTGAGTTCACAGGAAGATATAACCTGAGCTCCCTGCTGCTATGAGGAACATAGCCCTTTAAAAATCAGTCCGTGAATTATTTGTCTTTCTTTAGCAGCAGGAGGTTTAAGACTAAGCTAAGAAAAGGTACTGATATTAGCATCTGAGGTTTTATCATTTTAAGAGCTGGCTTTTTTCTCAAAACTATTTTTCCAGGTAGCAAAATTACCGTGGACGTTAAAGAGGTATAGCCCAATCAGAAGCTGCTGTTATTATAAATTTAAAGGGTGAATTGTATATGTAGTTTTTCCTGTTCCCTTGGAAAGATACAATGGTAAGAAATTTTGCTCAATACAAATAAAAATATCAATGTCACATGCTCATAATTTTGCAGTCTCAGATCATAAATATTAGAATATTATTCTCACTCAGTAATTAATCATAATTTTGAAATTAGCTGCAAATTAAATTATTAACTGAATTTTAAAAAAGTCCAAAAAAGTTCAGTCTTTATGAATTAGTTCTAAATACTGGTAGGGCCAATGTCAGTAGCTGTTACTTATTCAGGATACCATTTACTCACACAAGAAGTCCCATTAAGCTTAATAAAATCATTGAGAATGTGCCACTCTGGAAATCAGACCACTGAGTTGT
>VYZW01056689.1:9045-29290 GCA_013401315.1 Balaeniceps rex | reverse complement strand
TTTCAAAACATGCAGTCTACCACTTGCTTTGGAAAAAAACAAAAAAATTTACTTAAGCTACCTCAAGATGTACTTCTCTTTGCTTTCTTAATTTTGTTTGTTCCATTGTGCTTCGTGGTATGACACTGGTTCTTAACTTGCAGGCCAAGCTGGCGTCTGTTGTAGATTCTTATTCCACTTTAATTACATAAGTGTACTCATCTGTTCTGACATGTCATACATCAGAGATCAACTTGATTTTCATTCTTCATTTCCCTCTGGAGTGTTTTGCATCATTTACTTTTCATAACTATTTAACTAAAAGTACTATATACAAAACGTACTGATTGCTTTATTAAATGTAACACATGTTAAGTTTCCAGTCATTGAAGCATCTAGATGCTTTATTGCTGTAGGAAAACAATAAGTGCAAATAAGAACTTTCATTTGTCTGCTATGATTGGATTACATTTTGTTAGTGACTTGTTTTATCTCCTCATAATGAGTGCCATTGCTCATTTTGTTCCTACAGGAACTTTTGGAAATGCTAGAAACTTAATAATACATTGATGATGTATGGGTGATTTTCCACACGTATGGGTGATTTTCCACACGTATAGGTAATTTTCCACACAGTTTCAAATGGCAGTCTCAAATTGATTATGCAGTATGGGAATAAAGTGGTGAAAGCAATGCTGAGAATGGGATAGTTTGTAGTGTTATGCCTTATGAGCACTCCTTAAAACTTCAAATGGCAGGTTTCAATCCAAATAACAGAACAGGTTTTATCCCAGGACTAATATTCCCACCCACGTTCTGAGACCCAATTAAAATCTCAGTAGCCTACTTACGAACCAAAACCAGCTTGTTATTGAGTACCAACACTTGGTTGCTTTTGTTCCATACAGACTTTTGTTGAACTGAATAATTACTCTTTCTCCATTTTTATGGTCTAAATGACCATTCAATAAACCAGTCAATAAGAAAGATGTATGGAAAGAAATTAAAAAATAGATTAGATTTTTTAATATCTCTATAAAAAGATGCATAATCTTATTATTTTTTCAATATATGCATAAGTTACTCAAACACTGATTCTGATAAAGGAAATTCTTCTATTTTCCTTCTTTACTTTTTTAAGGACTTTGTGCTTTTATAGGCAGGTATACATTTGGAATCTTCTTTTCTTTATGTTTTTTTCTCCCAAAATTTTTTCATTGATTTTTCCCTCTTTATATACTTGTATAGTGTCCTTCCTTTTGTTCTTTTCATTTTAATTTCATATTTTCTCTTGTTTCTTTATTTTTGGTCTTACTAAACTGATTTCTTTCTCCTCCTAAATGTCTTCTGCTTTGTCTTGTCCTCTTTCATANATCCATGCAAATGACAGTAATGCATCTCTAAACCCACTGAGCTCACCACTTATCTTCCAGTAGCAATCCTTCTTCAGCTACCTAGCCTGACTATTGCTTCTTCCCCAAGAAAGTATCTCATTCAGTCTTTCATGTCTGGTGGAGCAATCTGTATTTAAATCAACTCAACCCTTACTTTTCTCCTAAATATACAAAAATTCTAAAACAGATGAGCAAACAAAAAGCTTGTGTGTCTTCTAGCTGTACTATATTTCTCTTTCTAAATGTATATATGTAGTGAGACTTCAGTCAGTATTCTGCAGAGATACTCTTCTCCAAATTTTAAATTGATCTACAAATGTGCTACTTGTTGAATTTTTTCACATCTTCATTAAAAAAAAGGAACAAATAGATGTAGACATTCATTTTATAGGTGTCCTTTAGAAAGTTCAGGAAATGCCACAACATTTTGTTTACTAGCACCTTTAATACTTAGGTAAGTGTTTCACGATGCTAACATGCAAAATCTTCGGATTTAAAAGACTTTGGAAGGGTTGTTTTGGTTTTGTTTTTTTTTTTAATTGCATTGAACTATTATATACTACTAGTTTTTCCAGATAAGTTTTTATTTTCTTTTGTAAGATATAAATCAGCAGATCATTTTTTTCTTATTTCTACTGTGAGGTGTATAATTGTTTCCGTGTTCCACAAATTATGTTGACAATGCAAAGCTAAGTAATGGTTTTAAAGACAATGAAAATTGAAAGCCTTCTAATCAGTTTCTGATCTCTCTTGGGAATTATAATCAAATTTAGAAACAAAAAGGGTCCTTTTACTTTTTTAAGGTAAGGGTTCTAAGACTTTCTCTTTGCTTTGATGATCTATTATTTGGTTTTTTCCTGATTGAAGTTCTTTTTTCCTGGAATTGGAGTTTTTGTTAGTCACTTCAGTCAAGCGGAGTAATATTCAGTGCAATGTATTAAAAATGTAACTGAAGTATTGCTGTTTGGTTTTGTGTAGAATTTGATGAAATGGAATGAATAGGTGACGTTATCACAATCCATACAGATCAAGAGTCATATTACAATGTTGCAATAATTCAGTGAGTAGAATGTCCATTCTCCCAAAATCTAGTCCAGTGAGTGTGTTTTTGTATCATTTTTTGTGTCCAATGTTGAAACAGATTTCAGCATACAGAACAGCTTAACATTGAGTTTATAGCTGTTAATAATTATAAAACTCCGTTTGTCAGGTGGAGAAGGGTATATACTTCAAACCAAGTCTCTTGATTCTGATCTACCACAGGTAGACTGGTCACAGTATGACGTGACTGAAATAAAAATAATAATAATACAGTTCCATTTCAGTAAAACACTTAGAACAGATGCCCCAAAAATATGTCTGTAGCTAATTAGAAAATGCAGTCTTGTGTTTGTAGCTAAATACATACTCAAGAGAATTATCCAGAAAACTAAGCGCTACGTTAAATCGAGGCTATAACATTCGGCGCTTCTATCACATCTTGAAGCCATAGATAAGAATACAACAGTGATAGGGCCTTCACACAAATTCCATAAAATAAGTAAAGGAAATTATTCCCATTTCACAGATGGAAAACTTTGACATAAAGAACATTTTCATTGAAAAATAAATCTCATTTTACTTCAGTTAGAGAAATTCAGTGCCCCTTTTCTAAATTTAGAATTTTATTCAAAGAAAGTATGGTTGTCTTTTGCACTACTGTCAGTACTTAGGACCAGTGCGTATGGGCCTACCTGTGGTATCTACCAGCTGGATAAATCAACTTTTTCCTGTCAATCGCAGGAAACCACATGTATTTTGCAGTGAAAACACAATCTTGACGAATGGAATTCCAGTCTTCTGATACCATCCTGCCCTGAGTTTCAACTAAGAACTTCATACTTTCCTTCTTTTAATATATTAAATGAACATCTTTGGTTTGCAAGGTATATAGTTATATTTCTCAGGATGTGTCATGTTTGCTTTGATATACGATGTTTGATGAATGACCTGGGCAAGCTGCAGACTTTATCCGTGACTTAATTTTGTTATTTCACATTGTGGATAATTCCAAAATTATTTGGTGGGTGCTGCTGTAAGAATAAATGGTGATGATAATGATGATGAACGAAGAACATAATAAAGAGCCATATCCTTTGCTTATCAATTTATCAATTTAATCAGTAAATTACTTTTTTAGTAAAGATTTTAATACTGTTACAGGTTAATAAATGATGTCCATTTGCAAGTCAGTAAACATGACTTTATGAATGTAAAGGAGAATATTGTATTGCTTGTGCCCTGTGATTTCAACATTATTCTTTTTGCCTGTATTATTTGATATTCTATTACCAAACTCATAAACTCAATATATAATATAGTTTCTAGAAGATTATCAACAATACTATAGTATTTTTTGTTAAAGCAATGAAGTGTCTGAACATCCTGTTTCTAAACCTTTGCTGACTACTATAGAAACAATATTTTGGTGAGAGTTATTAAATTTACACAATAGCAAAGTGAGAATTGGAAAGATTACTGTATTTATTCTGCTGTTTCTTAGATCTCCTTAAAGTGTTAATGCTGGAGCTCGGTAAAAGAGTACAGAGAAGGATTGTCTGACTCAACATATTGATTTATTATTTATTTCTGAATAAGTTGATTGTTAAGAGACATAATTGATACACTAAATAACAAAATTAGAAAACAATGTGTGAGATTTTTCATGATATAAGAGTATGAGCATGCATCTATACTATTAGCTACTCCCTGTCCATTCTTTCCACCTTTGTGTTCTGTTGGTTATAACTACACGTACGCACAATGGGCTTTCAATAGAAAAGCGTTCATGAGATCTTCACATTTTTCCAAACCTGTCCATAGAACAAATGCTGAAGTTCTCATGCAAATTAATGAATTCCTTCTTCAGGCTGTTTCTACTGACTTCCAGCAAAGCTCTGTGGGCTCAGTATATTCATAAGTGCCATGACATTTCTGCCCCTGTGTAACTGAATATTTTCCGTAAGTGTAGCCTTAATTGAAAATGAGCAAGCTTATCAGCAACAGCTGTATATTCAGATTGGTAGATTACTCTAGATTTGAGTACCTGTTTCAAGGGCAATATGTTCCTCTTAATGTATGCAAAATGAAGCCTAGAATGTTTACGTTTGTTATTTTTGGTGGGTAACTACACTCATGATATTCTACTACCACACTATGGCATTATTCCTTTATAAATTTGCATTTACCTCAAAAAGGAAGCATGCAGTCTTACTTCTTAATTTTATTTTTTCTTAAAATTAATTTATCTGAAATATAAAGGCATGTATTGTAACACTGCTAGGGCAAAGTTGTGTAGCAACTGAATTAACTGAATTCTATGAGAACATAAATCATTGTCATGAGATAAAGTGTATATAAAAAAGTATATAAACTCTGAAAGACAGTGTGACAAAGACACTTTGTTGACAGTGGCAAACATGAGCATACAGAAAGCTGTTTGATTTCAGATAAATCTAGTGATTTGTTCAGAAGTATTTCTTTAGAGGCACATGTAAAATTTCAGTATGTCCAAGTTTTGACTGTGCTATAGATAATATAGGATCATGTTTTCTATAAACAGCTGGCTGAACTATTTCAGTACACCTAGGTTTTTTGCTGGCTCAAGTGAGAGTCTGCTGAGACATGTATAGGTGGCTTTTAAAATGGTGATTATTTCAGACAAGATTCAACCGGTACTGTAAGTTTAAGTCTCTTCAAGGACTTCTGACACACTGGCACTTCAAGCATGTGGTTGTGGTGGGAAGGCAAATGTGAAGAAGGGGATGATGCATCCTATTCTAATATGATCACTCTTCCTTGTGGAAAGACTTGACCTATTCAGATATATCTTATGCTCCACCGAAAAATAGAGCTTTAATTTTTAATTATTTTCTTTTACAGGTCATACATATGGGATGGGTAAATGAGAGACTTGAAGGAACTGATTCATCTCAGCTCTACAAATTCAAGTTTCTGGCACTGAAGGGTTCATCCTTCTACATTTTCAGCACTCCACCGGTAAAAAAATGATATTTTTGCAACAGTTTCATTGTAAATGGAAAACTTGTTTGTTATGTCTGGGTTTGTTTTTCCTTACCAAGTGAAGTTGTCAGCTGAGATTTCAAAAGGAGTTAAAGCCATAGATGCCACTGAATTTCAATAAGCTTTAGATATTTAACGTCTTTCAAGATCCTCTGAAAATCTTACCATACCTGCATAGTTCAAAGAATTCCTAATAGGGAATAAGGGTTTTACTTTTTAAAGTTGTTAAGTTCCGATTTTTCTCTGGTTGGTTAGGCCCAATATTTCTTACCTTATTTATTCTAAAGTATATTGTGGATGTAATGAGTTGGTAGTTACTCTGTTTTCTTAAAGACAAGATACATCATGAAATACACCATCCATACTATTAGCAGATACTTTGGATTTTGCACACAGGCAAGGGCATGAACTGTTACAGAGAATCCAGTGCTAATTGTACAGTTTGACCAAATGACATCATCTTGCTTTGATAATTTACATGGCTAGTAATGAGAATTCTATTTCACAACAGATGACTTATCTAATACTTCTCTGAAAAAAACCCTAATAAAAGTTAATTTAAAAGAATGAAACACAAATGAGCTGTAGAATTCTAAACTCTTAAAAAGTGGCCCATACTTACCACATGGTATTGTTTATCGTTTCTTTCTTTTTTCTCTGGAGAGCCTTTGCTTTAAACAAATCAAAAAGAATAAAAAGTGGAATTAGAATGCAATTTCAATTATACAGTGTCCTTTTGTTTTTGCTCAGAAGGTGGTCAGTCTCCCAATTTCTTCAGCTGATCCAAAGAAAATCTGATACTTCATGTGTGTACCATCTGCAGTACCTTTGGGAAATACATACTCTTCAAACCTTATTTATGAACCTCAGTGAGAAGCAATCAGTAACATTTTTTCTGTCTCTAGATTGAAATTCTAAATCCAATGATTCCTATTAACTTCAAGCATTTTTAAATGGCCAATAATATTCTTTTTAAAATGAGACAACACATCTTGGAAAAGGTTTTTTTTTTTCCCCCTCTAAAAAATTATTTGTCTATATGTTAAGTCAAGGAATTAAAATTTGATTCAATTACTATAATCCAATTAAAATGCAAAAACAATACAAAAATATTAAACAAATAAATAACACACCACATGAATGCTTTTCCTTTATAAATTTTAATTATTGTTTTCAGACTTATTTTTGAAGAAACATTTTTGATATAATTAAAACTATCCATCTACATGATACTAATTGGAGATAAACTACTCCATTTATCATGTTCAGCACTCTACTAAGAACAGACAAATGAGCATGAATGTTTGGTAGTATTCATACCGTGTTACTTGTGAGTATCTACTACACTCTATTTTTTTGTAGAAACAGTGGCTTTTCAGAAAAATGAACAAAGGGGACCCCTTTGGTCAATGGGTTATGTCATCCCAGATACACCAGGAAGTGTGACAGAGCCTATAAATCATAAAACCTACTCACTAGTTTTCCTGCTATTTAATCATTCCACAGATGTTTTATATCAGGGAAAAACAATGAAACAGGAAATTGGCAGTTTCCAGCAACCACCCACCTGGAGAATTCAAAACTGGAGCTAAAGCCACACTTCAAAGACGATTATCAGTGTCCTGAGGGCACCTCCAGCCCTGACTGTCCCTGACCCTCTTCCCTGGGGCTCTCCCCACCCTTTCCACAGCCTAGGATCCTATTTCAGCCCCACCATGGCCATCAGCCCCCGCTCCAGCAACGCAGCAGGGCCAGTCTCCAGCTCCCCACAGCCCTGTCCTGCCCAGGCATGGACCCCAACGAGCCAGGCCCAGCCTCAGCCCATCCCTGTCCCCAGGGAGGTGCCTGGTGCCCATAGCTGGGGCTGCCCCCAGTCCCCGTGGCTGCCCTGCTCCTGACTGGGGCATGTACTGGGCCTGGCTGGGATGGAGGTAACTTTCTTCATAGCAGCCCATATGGCAGTGGGTTTTGTATTTGTGACTAAAACAATGCTAACACACCAGTGATTTGGCTGTTGCTGAGCTTTGCTTGCACAGTGTTTCTCTCTTTCTCACACTGCTCACCCCGGGGGTGGGCAAGAGGTTGGGAGGAGACGCCGCCAGGACAGCTGACCCAAATAGGCCAAAAGGGATATTACGTACCATAAAACATCATGCTCAGCAATCAAAAAATGGGGATTTGGTCTTCAAAAGTAGCCATTGCTTGGAGACTGGCTGGGCATCAGTCTGCTTGGGGCAGGCAGGGTGCAATCACTTTTGCATCACTTGGTTTTTTCCTCTTTCCATCACTTATTAAACTGTCTTTATTTTGATCCATGAGTTCTCTTGATTTTGCTCTTCCTATTGTCTCCCCCATGCCACTGCAGCGAGACAGGGAGTTAGCGAGTGGCTCTGTGGGTGCTTAGCTGTTGGTCAGCCCACTACAGGGTGATGGGATGGGCCCTGGCTGGCAAGGAGCCTGCCCTGCCAGACCCTGAGGGAGCTCCCACGGCACCCAGGGAGCCACCAACCCACACTGTGCCCTGACACTGGTTCTGTGTCACATGTCCCTGCTCTGTCGCTGGAAACATAGGTCCCCACACAAAGCTGTGCATAGAGCTGTTTCACTGTTTTTAGAGATATTTAATGGTACTGCTCCCACTGGCTTTTTTTTACTACGTTAAGTGAAACATTAAAAAAATGATTGTTCTATCACAAAAAATACAAATGTTTTAACTTGCTTGATCTTTAGAAGATGAGAGTTTAACATTTCAGAGATATTTCTATGATGGTATTGCTATTTCCATACTGAATCAATGTAGTGTATCAGTGTATCAATATAGTGTGCACAGAGTAGATTACCTACAAGTCATACAGTTATCTTTACTTGTAATGACCTTACCCATAACTTTACAACTGCTTGTAAAAGGACCGGGTACAATTTTTACTCTTTTTCTACTTCATTGTGTGTAAAAGAAGATATGAATGTAAATACAGCTGCTAACTTCCGTAAGAATGGAAAACATAGTTACCCATGGGCAAAAATAAAGAAAATTGTGGAAAAAATGTGGATATTATAATATGAAAGAAATCACTATGGCAAGTAATATTCTATTTATACTCTATTTCAACAATATCTCAGATGGTGTTTCCAAAAATGTAGAAGCTTCACCATAGAAGTAAATATCAAGAACCATGTGATTAACAGAGAATGGTCTTTTTGCATGCCTAAAGTGGCTTATCTGACTGTATTTAAGAAATTTACAGATTTCATTTACAGATTGTTGCGTTAGAATTATGACACATTTCTGGAAACTGCACATGTCAAAAACACCATTGCACAAATAGAAATTATTCTTGTGTCAATGTTAATATACAAGCAGTATTTTATTACATTCTAAAAGCATCTAATAAATTTCTGTCAATTTTCATATCTTGAAAAGGTTCAGAATTCATATCCTAGAAGAGATTGGAGGGACTTTATTCAAAATTGTCATTCAAGAACAAACTATTTTTTATGTCATTGAAAATTTCCAGAAAAATGAAATGTTTTGTTTTGATGGAATATGGGCTTTATGTAGGGGAGGATTGTACTGTTTGATTTTTTAAGTCTTCCTCATAGTTCAATATGGTTTTTAAATTCAAGTCTTAAAGTAGCCATATCTTTGGAGCTGTTGTGTTACCCTTAATTACAATATCTTTTTTGACATGATTACTGAAGTGGTTTACGTGAAGGCAGCTAGGCAATCACTGCATATGCTGCTTATATTTTTAAGAAAAGGAATAAATACAAGAATAATGTGAATGTAACAGAAGTAGTTCCACCTTTGAAAAACATTGCAGAGAAGAAAAGCTTGCATAATGTAATTAGCACGAGCAGTGCTTTGAATGTTAGAGAGTACTGCTATGTAAGTTCTAAATACTTGTATTTGTAATTTACATTATACATAATGTCAATGTAACATATTAGAAAAGAGGTGGCAATGAGTTGGAAGGCATACACTTGACCATGAATGCTTTTTGTGAACTTCTAACTCTACACACAAGTCTTTATTTATTTTGTTCTATTTGTTTTGTTTATTTTGACTGCTCTTTAGTGTGTGCTTTGTAGCAACGAGTTTGAGTTGTTTTGGACATCTTTAGGCTTCTTATAGTGCTATATCATAGTTCATCTCAAGAATGTTTCTTGATAATTTTTATTCCTTTTTAATATTTCTTTATTTTTTAAAATGATACTTGGCTCATTTTTTCCACTGAAGAGTGAAGAGACCAGTGAAATTAATTACTCTTGACCTAAAAGTATTTCATCTTTTGCCTAGACCTGTTTAGTACTTCTAGGTGGGTTGGATGCTTCTGCTTAATTGTCAGAGAATGCAGCATTCTCTGTATTCCAGTAATGAGTATTACAGCCACTTTGATCTTTTTTTCCCTTGTTTTACTCTTTAAATGTATTCAAATTTTTTTAATATTTTGGGGGGCACTTGAGATTTCTAGAATCAGATTCAGTGTTCTTAGAGCATGTTATGTTCCCTTTGACTTTAATGGGTTTTGAACTGTGATTCTCTTTTACATGCACCCCATATTTATTTCTCATGTCTAGTCAATCCTTCAGTGCTGATCTCCAAATAGGCGTGAAAGTCTTTCATGCCTTTTTTATAATTGCAGAATTCGCTTCT
This sequence comes from Balaeniceps rex, assembly GCA_013401315.1. Lineage (NCBI taxonomy): Eukaryota > Metazoa > Chordata > Aves > Pelecaniformes > Balaenicipitidae > Balaeniceps > Balaeniceps rex. The sequence continues at coordinate 19,201 of VYZW01056689.1, read as the reverse complement.
AGGGATTAACTTTTTCAGTTTGTTGTTTACTACATGTATGTGTCAAAATGAATTCAACTTTATCGTTTTCTATTTTAAATCATAACTTTTTAAAGAAAAATCAATGATTAGCACACACATTTAAAGCTAAGTATATTTGGAGTATGAGCCTGAACTGATGCTGAGATCACTTGGTCTAACAAAGTAAAACTAGATTTTTATGCACTGTAATGCCTGTTTTTAAAGCATGAGGAACTTACAGAAACTCACGCTGAAGTAAAAACTACTTCTGCAACACTTAGCACTTTTGTAACTATACATACTTATTTCAGTCTCTCATTATGGACTTAAAATTGTAATTTCAGGTTCCTATTTTTCTATCTGTGATCGGCTCAGTGTTATCTGTGAGTTTACAAATGTGTTATTTTATGATCTTTCTGAAGGGATTAATATTACAAAACCAGGTATTCAATACATCACATAATGCATTGAGTTGTCTAAGGAGTTGGTCTTCCAATAATAATAATAGCATTCAGCTACTGTTGGTCATAAATTCATGTATTAGACAAGCAAGAATTAAATTGGAAGCTCAGTGAATGCTAATTGGTACTTTCATGTATTTTGACACTATTTTTGACACTTTGTCAGAACTAAATTCATATGAATGAAAGTATGTCTCATTAAGTGACCCATTCTGAATATACCTTTTTTGAAACATTTTGTCAGATGCTTTACTAAAAAATAATTATTTTATCATGCTAAAATAAACCCAGGAAATTGCAATGTATAGAATACCTACAGGAACAATTCCAAGGGGAAATAATGTGAAAAACTTTTTTATTGCCTAAGGAATATATTTCAGTATCTCATTTATCTTAGTTACCAGTCATTACCCCATTATTAAATATGTGATGATGGATAAGCCTGCAATAAACTGAAACATCCTTTAAAGCAAATGAAGGATATTGCACTTTTTGTGAACTTTTCTGATTCTTTCCAGCTTTTCTCATTGACTAGAAGTATATGATCATTTGTGATTTTTTTAAAGAAATGCAGTATATAACAATAACATTTTAAATTTAGACATACTATGATAGTTCTGAGAAAACTATAAATAATGTCAGCTGTCTCTTTGGATTCTAGTACCCCTTTGTAGTATGTTCCCCCCCCCCTTAAAATCCCTCTCAACATGTCATTCATGTTCTCCTGATGACCTTGCACACTCTGATATTCAAACTGTTTCACTGTTGGCTTTAAGTATGGTAGCCTTTCTCTGACATGCACAGTAAAAGAAAATCTTGGCCTATATAGGTGCCGACAGTTATCATCATCACTAGCTATCTCTGCTGAAAAAGTCATAAGAGGTTACAGAGAGTCAAAGGATCAAAGAGATGCAGAGGATAATGGGGAGAAGGCTGAAGTATTCAGAGTGAATTTAATGGCACAGCAGTGTCACCATTGTCCATGGTAGCATCATTAATAACAGCAAAGAATCCCAACAGTTTAAATTAATCTTCAGGAATCAAAACAAATGATATGAGCAAATGAAAGTTCAGTCATATCTCAACAGCTTTTAGGTTATAGCCTGTGTCACTAAATTCAGTTTCATAAAGTCGGTGCTTGTGCTTTTATATCTTGTCTAGCCACTACTAGGAATGAAGGATTCTCCTGCTTTGAACTGAGATTGAAAAGAATCTTTCGCTTTGAGAAATTCAAGACCAAATAATGAACTAGCCACCATTCTAGGCTGTAAACCTTATTTTGCAAGAAGCATGAAGATCCCTTTTGAGGATCAACAATAATGGGCCAAAACCTGTATTATTTAGTTTTTTTCTTTTCAAAACAGCCATCAAAGTAAAAAATATTTCCCTGTAAATAAGGATTAAGCGAAGACCTGCAGTACTTGCTCTATGTGAGCATGTTTAAATGTATAATATTTCTTTATGAATTGGCTTTATAATTCCTCAGTTTCAGTTGTTTCTAAATGTGTGTTATTGCTTACTCTTAGCTATAATTAAAAAGCAAAACTCAAACAAAATGTTGAATGGACCTTACTAGAAGGAAAAGAGTAACAGAAATCTAAAACTTAGAAATGTATGACTCTAAAACTTGCTCCATTTTATGAAGTGATGGGAGGATAAGTATAATATCCAAAATTGCTTTAAATTAAGTTTCTAAAAAAGCTAACAATAGATTTAAATTTGACAAAGTTCCTTTAAAGTAGTACTAAGTACTTCTAAAGGTAGCTATATGTAATGTTTTGAGCTTTAATTTATCATGAGAAATTGCTCATAATAAAACAGAAAGTATGTAGCATGCTTTTACATATTCTACCAGATGCATTGTATTCAAGTGATGTTTGTCATTTGATTGTTAACATATAAAAACTGTCAAATGGAGAACCCTAGAGTATAAGTCCCTTTATATCCTGAAAAGATGTGGTGATAGAACTTTCTCTTCTGGAGGTCTTCAGTCCCATTTGCAATAGGTAATCCATCTCATCTAAATTTAGTCATCTAGAAATTAAAGATCTAATCTAAAGTTAGAGAAACTGTGAGAAAGCACTGCCTTTTTTTCTTTTTTTTTTTATTCTTTCCCAACATGGTGAAATTAAGATTTGATTATTGCATGTGTGGCTTTTGCTTTACCTATTAACCTGTCTTTATCTCAACCCACGAGTTTTCTCACTTTTACTCTTCTGATTCTCTCTCCCATCCCACCATAGGGGAGTGAGCAAGTGGTTGGGTGGTGCTTAGTTGCTGTCTGGGGTTAAACCACGACAATTGTTAAGATTAGATACTTACGATGCCTAAATTTAGGTGGGATGCTTTCTGTGCTAAGAAAGAATTCAGGTAAATTCTGAAACTGCTTTGAAACACATATCTGTGAGGTCTACTTGATAATAATGTTTATTAATTTCAATTGGAGTAGACATAAGAGAATATAAGATTAGAAAGAAACTAACACCAAGTTCCCATTACTCCTCCAACAGCACTCTGAAGTAACATTTAATAACCAGTACAAGTCACATCAGTCTGCTCCTAAGCATTGCAGTGGTTTGGATTTTCACCATTTCATTACCATTTTGCTTAATGGCTTAGAATTTGAGAAGACCTGGAAATTCAACTTAAAAATAAATTTTAAAAAGTCTTGTTGATCTTCATGCAAAACATCAGGAACAAGATTGATTATCATAGGTGAACTATGTGCTACTGTGAATATAGAGAAAAATAATCTGTTATTGAATTTCATAGTTTTTTCCTAGTTAAGTTTCATCTACAGAAGCCAGATTTTTTTCAGCCAAATTTTGCTTTACCTATATAATTTAATTTAATTTTTCTGCTTTTTCTTCCTTTTGGGAGGGGGGCAGGAACAGGACAAAGCTGCATCTGCCCTAGCATTTTAAAGTATACAAGTTGCTATTAAAGTCACCAAAGCACTTATTTCCATGTGCTAAAGCCTTTAGTCAAATTCTTCATGTATCTATGCAGCCATTCCTGTGCATTCACCAAGAGCTAGGATTTTGCTCTAAAATATATAATCAAGATAAACTGTATTCCCCTTGTATTTTTCCTATGTATAGGGTTGGGGTTTTTTTAACTACATAGGCTAGGTACTGTTTTTAAAAGAAAACAGGTTATCACACTATATCATGAACTAGGATTTAGGGAAAAACTTCAAGTATCATTATAACTGTCAAATTTTAGCAGCCTGTCATGTCAACAGGATAAAGTAACAAAATCAAAAGAAAACAAAAAATGTCTTTTCATATTTATTATTAAGCACACAATTGACATTCTTCTTAATTTCAAATATTGCAGTCACATAGTCCTTTTCAGTTTTTAATATAAATATTAATATATTGGTGCCCTACTGTATGTAAACGCCAATCTAAATTTAGGAATGCATCTTGGTCTGTTGATTGTAAGATTTTTTTAAATTGAGACATGAAGTTGAATGACTCTGGGTTTGAGACTCTGGGTTCTCTGTGTTAGCATATTGGAAAATAAATATGCTTGTGTAACTCACCACAGAGATTACAAAGAGGTTTCCATCATACTGTACTAATAATGGGGAAAAAAGCGATGAAATTATTTAATACCTTTTAATTATAGTAAGACTCCTGTAGATGCTGTTTCTGTAAAAATTGAATGCTATTTGACAGTCTTTTCTAAATGCTGGATGTTAAATGTAGTAACATGCCTATATTTAGAGCATCCACTAGAATATTGGTGGGTGAAATATTTTTAATTTTTTTCATCTGTACATGATTTTAGAGTAAAGAATGTGTTGTTAATATTTTCTTTTGATATTATAGGTAAGCACACTAGACTGGGTACGAGCTGAAAAAATCTATAACCTCTGTGAGGTTCTATTTAAAATTCACAAGGTAGGTTTCCTAACAATTACAATGATATTATTTAGTAAAGAAAGCTTGCCTTTTCCTGTTAATGATAAGCTCAAGTTAATCTTAACTAGGAGTAGCTACCATTCAAATAGTTTATCTGTTGTTAAAAAAAACTATTTGTAATGGCTAGTGCATTAGCTATGCAAGTATAAGAGAATATGGAAAATGGTTTAAGCGCCAAGTGAGCAAATTACTAAAATGCTTCCATATTGAAGAATTTTTTCAGTATTAGAGCTGGTCTTATGAAGTACAGGTGAGACACACAGCTAAGCATAATGAAGCTGGATATTGCTTTTTTTCTTAGTGGCTCAGATTTTTAAGTGAATCTGATGAATAATGCTTTTGCTGTAATTCCTGATCTATACAAAGATACTTTTTATTTCATTTCAGTAATTAGAAGTATAAAATTATGTCCTTTTTAGATCATATGTAATTTGTAAATATTATAGTAGGTTTTACCTTACAAAGGGCAACATGGTGCATTTGTGTACCATAGAATTCTTCATTTTTTTCCACCACCTAGAGACAGTGTCATGTTTTCTGTTTAGCTTGCCCCAGGCAAGGATTTTGCGCAAAGCCTTAGCAGTCTGTTTAAGTAATTGACTTACAGAAGATATTTTCTGATAAGTTGCATCAGAGAGATTAATTTAGTTCTCTACCAGCTAATCAAAAACTGCTTTGCAGGTGAGGTAAGGCTAGATGAAAGCCTACTTGTTGAAGAGAGTAGAAACAAACATATTATCAGGAGGGAAAAAAAAAAAATCAGTCTTTTCAGATAAAATACTGTTTCACTGAAAAATCACAAATCAGCTTTAGTTCTCACCAGCTGCTGTCCTCTTGGCTGTTCCTCCTTTGACCATGTACTAATGTTGTGGAGAAGGAAGGTTGTTGCTCTGTTACCTGTACACATCCTGACTTAACACTGTGCAAGGAGAACTGCTTAAGGGTTTTTTTTGTTTTGTTTTTTTTTTTCTGGTGCAACACAGTTATTCAGGACAACTTAGAGAAGGAAAAGTGAAAAGAAGGAAAAAAGGCACAGAGGGGAGTTCTCTGTAGCACTAAATGACCAAATTCTTCAAAGAATGGGATGGCAGGGAGTTTCCATGTCCTGACTGCTGAAACTACTTGTCCCAAACTGGCTTTCAACAACATAGGCATGTTTCCTACACCAATTTTGTTGACTATGATTTAAAAAAAAAAAAAGTTAAATTGAAAACATGACAAAGTTACAACCAACAGAGCAAGGAGCAGACAGAACTTGACAGAAATCGAGGAAAAAAAGCTCTCAAGCGTGAGCTGACATCTGCATTTTACAGAGGTGTCAGTTCCATTAAGTGGCTGCTAAAAAGAGCTTCTGCTGATGTCAGCTGTCAGTTTTGCAGCCCATCACTGCCTGTTTTTTCCTCTGTTGCAAGCCTGCTGTCACTGGGCAGGGGTGGAAGGTTCCCTTCTCCGGCAAAAGTGGGGAGAGGGAAGGGTCTTGGGCAGTGCCATGGCAGGAAAACAGCAATCCTGGAGTTTGGGACTTGAGCTTAGCTCTGGAGCGCAGGCTGCAGGAGCACAGCCATATTTTTGTGGGCATAGCATTATTTTAATGTGACCATGTCTCCACCTGGGTACATGTGGGCAGCTTCAGGTCCTGCCCATCACTGAGACAGCAGCAAAGAGCAGAGACTCTGTCCCAGATTATTTGTTCTGTCTCCTTAATCTTTTTTAAAATTTACTTTTTCCTGATAAATAAGTCAGGCAGCAATGAAATATTATGCCTTTTTAAAAGATTCTGCTATGGTTTGTTTTTTGTTTTTTTCTCCTTGAAATGTTACTACCGATTTGAAACTCAGTCCTTCCTTGAATATTCTGGTAATTTCAAGGACAACCTATCCTTAAAGCAAATTCCATGATACTTTTTCATTAAGAAAAAGAAGCATGAAATAAACTACCCAAGATTCGACTCTTTAATGTTCTTGACATTTTAATAAATGAATGCTTAATTGCCAGTCTTCATGAATACATTAGCTAAAGTGCAAAAGCTCAAATTCAACACTTTAACCTCTTCTCTGTTGATTCTTTGGTATAAATGATGATGAGGCAAACTGAGCAAATCCAAAAAGATAGAAAAAAATCTTAAGAGATTAAGGTTTCGACATTGCAGACTGAAAGATGGAGTTTATGTTGTAAAAATTGCTGTTTGGGGAGGGTGTTCTTAAGGATTTTCAGATGCTGGTTAGAACTAGTGCAAAGCTGTGGTGGAGAGTGCTATTGTATCTTCTCACGAAAGATGGATTTTAAGGCAAGGTGTACTTGTTACTCACCTAATTGTAAGCTTCTCATCTATGTTTATTATGACACAAGAGTTAAACATGGAAGATGAGAATCCAATATGGAAATGGCATTTTAAAACAAAATGTTTGCTATGTTTTAGATTTGTTTGTGTGTATACATACATACATATAAATACACACTTGCATACACAAACATGCATATGCAACTACATGAATTAAAATTCATCAATATATCATGTACTTGCATATTCATGGACATTCAGTGGTAGCAACAAGATGATTGAAAATGTGATCTCTTTTATCTCATGTGTGTCTTCCTATACCTTGCCTCATAGTCCATATTTACTGGAACTGTTACTGAAAACCTGTATTTTTCAGGGGCAAGAATCTTAGATGCATTTTTAAAAGCCACCTGTCTTAAAAACTTTTTCTTTTATTGCCTGGTATTTTCACACATAACATTTTCACATACAAAGTAAAAAATATTAGTAGTCTATGAACGAGGATGAGCAGTATTCAGTCTTGAAGCAGATGTAGGTGTAATACCTGTTGCTCCATAGCTGCTGAACACCAGATGATATGAAGGTATTTCATTCAGCTTCCTTTTCACCAGTCCAAAGGAGCATTGTAAAATAACTTTGAACTTCCTCAAGAGTTTCTCTCCTTGGGTAGCTGCAGGGCCATTTTTGACAACGAAGTGCTGTGTACCCTGGTGGCATTATGTGCTGCTTCTGAGGTGCCCCACAAAACATCCATAGCTTAACAGACTAGACTTGAGTAAGTTGCATAAGGTTACATTTGCCAGCTTTACGTTATTCAGTAATTCACTAGCACAAGCAAAATTTTCAGTTCCCATCTGGGTATTTTCACCGTATTTGTGAATATGAGAGCAGTACACAGAGGAGGGTGTGCTAGCAGAGCATTTGTTTCCTCTGCTTTTCATTACTAAAAAGTGGATCTTCACTGCTGTCCTGTGAGGGCAGCTGTGTGTGCATCTAGAACAGGAGGGACACAAGACCCTGAACATTTAAGCATTTATTTTACATGTATCAGAATATTTTACATTACATTTAGATGCTCAAATCCCAGTTGTTTGTTTGTTTTCATGTGCATGGAGTTTCAACTATAGCCTCAATAGGCTATGATGGACTATTAGAGGTTCTGGAAAAATAAATTTTAAATCTTTATAAGGCTTATCATGACTACAAGATTCTAGGACTTTCGTACCATTGCAAAGCTGCATTCTGGTCTTTTCAAAGCCACTTAGGCCCAGTCAAACATGACTGCTTTTACCTCAGATCTGCTTGACTAGGGTCAAGTGTCCTAAACCTAACCTGGAGTGCTAGAGAAAGAAAATTCTGTTTGCAGGTGACTTTAGAAAATAAGAAATAAAATTCTCTTTGCACATTACATTTTTTGTTCGTTCACTGTTTTCTGCCCCATGCTATCATAGAAGAATAGAGATAGGAAGGGGCCCTATCTGATAAATAGAAATTTTAAAAAATGTGTAATTTGGAAATTCAGTCAGTGAAAGTACTCAGATGTATAAGCAGTAGCTTTTTTATTTAGTTTTCTTTTTCTCTATATTTATGCTAATCAACAAAGTCTTGAAAGATTAGGGAAGTTTCTTGTAAGAATTTGTTTTCATTTACAAAACATGCTGTTACAGGAATATTTTTTATTGTAAAAGACCAATGTGAAGTTTCTCTTCTTCATCTTGAAGGCGATGGCAGGATCTCACTTCACTCCACTTGTAGTTGCAGAGCAGCATTGGCAGCTATTAGGGGACATTTGAAAGCTCACATTGTCATTTCCACAATTAGCCCTTGAGTGCTTGATAAATTACTGCATTCCTTGGTGTTTAGCATATTGGAACCCAATTAGAACAGAGTAGTTATAATCTCCTTAAAAGCTGGTACACAGCTCTTGAACTGTATTCAAACAATTCAGGGATTTCCTTCCTTTTCACTGTAAACAATATATTGCTACAAACTCCTTTTAAATTATGTATGTATGGCTTAGGTAACTTTGACAGTATTTTGGAACTGCAGAAGTAGCTTGGATTACATGATACAGGGCAAAGTGAATAAGAAACAAAGAGAGAAGTTGTCTTTGAAATTATTACTTAATTCTCAGGACATTTGGTCAAGGTAATTATTAACATAATGACATAACGTATCCAAGTACCCATCACTTACAGAAGACAATGTTGCTTTAACTGTTTGTTTTTGCTAGATGAAGAATCACATACTGAAACATGTCTTTCAGCTCTGGCTTGCTGATGATTGCTGGCTACAAGCAAACTTGTATTTAGGTATTCATCAGGATTTTGATCTTGAAGACCAGAGGCCATATTGTTTCAGTGTTATGGTTGGACATGGCAAGAGTCATTATTTCAATGTAGAGCTGGGCAGCGAGTTGGCAGTGTGGGAGAAATCATTTCAAAGAGCGATTTTCTTGGAAGTTCAAAGAACAGGGGTAAGTAATGAATAATTTAAATCCTGGAGCCATTTCATCAGTAAAATAAGCCTAACAAATTTTTAGATAATTCATATGTTTAATAATTGCATCAGATTGATGTGCTCCATGACTAAGGATCTGAGCACACTTTAATACACCAAAGGCTTCTGAAAGCTTCATCATCACATCAATATTTGTATGTCAATGACTGTGTAATAACGGTCTGTGAGTGTGTTATGACAGTTTGAAAATCGGAAGTTGACGATTATAACAAACTGGAAATTAATACATTTTACCACTGGAAAACAATTTCTGTGGAGATGCTTTAGTCCACCTTGAACATTTTCTTCCAGAAAGCTTATTTTCCACTCACATAAGGTAAATTTGTTATTTTTTACATAATGGTTCCATTTTCAAAGAAGAAATATTTTCCTCTTACATTGTTAATTGTAAATTGGGATTGTCTTTGTTAACATTGGAAGAGTTTGAAGACTCAGCGTAATAGTGAGAGGAAAGTTTATGATAGTCTCAAATTCTCAAAATTAAACAGCCTATTATCACTTTCTACTGGCTAGTAAAATTCTCTCAAGTCAATTATTTTCTCAGGTCTGAGGGTGCACTTCCCATTAGGTGGTTTTAAATTTAAGATCAAGATATAGTTGTTGAAATGTGAGTGTCTATTAGCATTGTGGTGACTAAGCTCCCATTAGAATCGGTGAGTGGAATCCAAAGAATGATTGTGCTTATCCTAAAGCAGATACTTTCTCCTAGAGGAGATATTTCGTGGTATAAAGACATAGAAGATAAATTGATTTTAATTTAAGTTGCAACTTAAAGAACCTCTATACTGTTATATAAACAAGTTATTTGCTGAATATCTAAATCCATACTACTAAGTGAACTGGACCAGTGGTGTGGGAATGTATGGATTAAAAGTATAGGCCTTCTCCAATTAAAAACATATTTAGACAGTTTAGCACAAATGCAAGCTTGATCTGGTATTTTTGGGTTTGCAGGGACTATCATA
>VYZW01056685.1:9023-20728 GCA_013401315.1 Balaeniceps rex | reverse complement strand
ACCCTTGTATTGCAAAATTATCCAGCGACCAAAACAGTTTCAATTGCAGAGGGTTTCTTTTTTTTTTCTTCTTTCCCCAGTCAGTAAGGAGTGCTGGAGTCTGCACACAATTCAGCTACATCTGTGGCTGTGTATGTAGGCCTCATCCTAATGTGTTGAATTATTATTGATGGCTGAGGCAGTTCTGCTCTGCTGGTGAACCAATAATGTCAAGGCAGTACCTGCAAGATTAATTATAGGAGAGAATGGGCTCTGGTTTCCAGGGACTGAGACATTAATAGAGACTGAGCATTAGTTTCAGGGGATTCAACAGACAGCTGAACAAATGCCTCAGACAATGTTATACATGCTAAATCCTGGCACTTACCTCTTAACAGTACTGAAAAAAAGTTTAGAACAATTGTGTTTAAACTGGGAAAAACAGAAGGCTCTATAAACCAAATGAAAAGGAAACAAAACAGTACGGAGGTTTCTGAAGCACGTTAGGCTCTATAAACGTATGTGAGCGTATTGCCCTCTGCAATATACTGAAGAGAAAGGAGACAGTAACTGATTTCTGTAGCATTAGCAGAAAAAGAAACTGCTTTTTGGTGACTGACAGTACCTCGGTTTTCAAAATACATATGACATTCTACACATGGAAATATAAGTTGGAACAAAAAGCAGAATATTTTATGCTGTTTCTCTTGCACCACTGCAGTGGAAACTTGTACTCCATGAAGCATTTTAGCTGTAGAGAACTGAGAATATGCAGTGGATGAAGCTGCAGCCATAGCAACAGCTACATAAATTTTCAGGCAATGACAAGGCACACAGTACAAAATTTAAGCAGTATAACTCCTACACTGGCTTCTGAAAAAAAAAAGTGGAGAAGAGGGTGTTGAATGCTGTTTGTTACAAAGTAATCATGCCTTCCCCTTATCAAGAGCCTGGGCTTGCATTTTGCTCATGTGATCAGAGGTGCAGCTGAGAGATTAGCTGTAACTCTATATTGTCCTTTAGCTTTGGCAGGTGATACCCCTCTTTCTCTCTTTCGTTATCTTCTAGGCCTAATATTTTTGAAAGAGCCTTGGGAATTTTGAGGCCCAATTTTCAATATATTGTCCAATTTGTCCAACAAACACCCTTTGTGCCTTTTTCTAGTTGTGCAATACTTTTGACAAAATAATCCCAAAATGAATAAAACCCAGGGGCTGGTGTGGCTCAACACACCAAAGTATAGGCTTACGAAACTGATCTCAAAAGGGAATGGAAAAAATTCACACTTCACTGATTTTCCAGTTTCACAATTGTTAAGTGCATCACCGCTTTTCTTCAAACTTGAAACAGCAGCAGAAGAACTATTAAGCAAATGCACTTGAGGTTGAAAGATCCACAGGAGAAGGATATATTCAAGCTTTCATCTTTACTTTGTACCCTTAGCTCCTGGATGATTTCTTTCACAATGTCCTGTGAAACTCCACTGCCAGTTTTGCATTGCCCACAGATAAATGATGGGAGACCCTGAGGAACTTCACACATCTCAGACTACCTGGGAGCTTTGCAAGCCTAAATAGATGTGAAAATGAAGCTGACAAAAGGCATTCAAATCCTGCTCCGAAATGAAACAGTGAGGCTCCCAAACACGTTTTTACTCCATACTGGAAAGTATACCAATCTTTGAAATTTGTTTTCAAAACCAAACTGTGTTAAAATACATAATTTCCATTTTTTTTTTTTAGGTCTGTGATTTAGTCACTGAGTCCATGACAAACCTTAGGGATGTTCCTTTGAACAGACACAGCTTCAGAAAGCCTTGCATTCTGACAAAGTGGAGAATACCAGTGAAATTATATTGATCTGAAAAGAATATGACCAACTTGAAGAGCAAAGCTATTTTCTCCCTCATAAGTTCAATTAATTTTGGCCAAGAGTAATTTAGGTCATATTGAATAAATAAAAGTATAAAATCTACATCCAGCAGCTGAGTGTGGGAAAGCATCTCCTGCTACTTTGTTCTTAGGAGAGTCTTGGGAAAGAATGAAGTCCTGAAGCCAAATCTTGTTGAGCTGAACTATGAAAAAAGACAGTTTGGAATTGTTCAGTTTCTCCCAGATCTTTTATATGCTGATTTTGATTTAAGCTGCTCAGCAGTCACACAAATAATGCTCAGTTTCATGTCATATACCATAAAGAAGTTGCAAGATGTTAGAAGCCTGACTGACAGTAGAGTATGTTACTATGTTTGTTACCATCCTGAAGATGATCTCTTGCAAGAGTGATTAGTTAGCTAAAATGTCACATTATTCCCAACCATATTAGAAGCAAGTGAGATGTCAGGGCTTCACCGTGTCTTTATCAAACAGTAGTTTGTGGAGGTGTAAAGAAACATGACAAAACCCTGTTATGTGACAGCATCATTCTTTTTGAAGTTCCATTTGATCTCGTAGTCAAAGGTTGTCATGTTTCTGCCCAACCATCAACCGGTATTTTTCTTACTGATGCTCTGAGTTTTGGAATGAAAGGTGTGCTGAACCAGGCCTGGTTATTTTATTTTTTTTCCAAACTCTAAAAAGTTTAAAAATAGGAAATAAAAAGTCTTAAATGATATAAAAACATTATCTTCATTTTACATAGGTACTTCAGAAGTATTTCAAGTGGAATAAATTTATAGTCATAATAAAATCTAAGCTCCCATGAAGAGAAAACAACTTGCCTCAAAGGGTCTGGACTCAAAGAGAAGACACGTAGGCCAGAGTATCAGTACCTTCAGGCCAGAGCAACTCATAGGTAGGGTGGGCTATTTTAAAGCAGTTAGGCCTTTTAACAATCAGATTAGGCATACTGAGGATTTCCCCCAAATGGTACAGTATATCACTGAATGCTGTTAGCATGCAAAATCAGCAGAACTTAACAAGAAACAGATTTATGTCAAAACTCCAGAGCAAAACCTCTAAATGTTTATAATATCACTTTTGAAGGTACACTTTATTACCTTATTGTGACCAAACTCTCAGAAAATTGCTTCTCTTCCTCACAGAGGAAAATAAGTGGTACAAATGTATCAGACACATTTTTGTCTGTTGATAGGCATTTAGAAACAGTAGGAAAAAAGCAAAGTCTAGATACTTTCTCCTGAGGTGTGGAAGGTATTATGCAGGTGATATGACCTGATCAACTTCAATTTGCACTGCAGTGCAGTGCATCATGTTAAATGATATCCTGTCTGAGTTTTCATCCATCCAAATGTTACTGTATCCTGAAACTCAGTTCAGAAGGTAAGCAGCATTTGAAAAACATTAGCCAAGTTAACTGATATAGAGAAGCAGTAAACTAAGGAGGCAAGGAATTACAGAACAGAATAGTCATTCCTAAATAAGAACATTCATCAAACTAAGAATTAATTCTTTAGTGCAGTGGACATTATTACCAGCTCCTCAGAACTGAAACTAGAAGCTCTGTTAAAAAACACATCTGTGATAAAGGAAAGAAAAAATCTGAGAAAAAGTGATGATTCTTCCTTTGGCTAGCTATTAAAATTGGACTTGTTTGGGTTATTCCCATACCCAGACTTACTACAAACCCATCTTTGTGTGCTATTTTCTCGTCAATGCTGATAGTCCATCTCTTCTACCAGGAAAACCAGATAACAAAGGAAGAAGAAAAGTTACAGCTTATTAAATATTTATGCTAGTGGTAGAAGAAATGGTTTTTTCTTCCAAGAAAAGAACATACCATTCCAAGGTATATTTTTGTCTTCTAAGAATTAGTGCTATTATACTTCTTATATTTCAAATAATAAGGAAATGCATTACTTTTTTAAAGAGTTTGTAACATACTGTCTTGGTTACTGTCTTACTATTAAAATAAGAAAAAATAGGAAAGCTTTATAGCAACACTAGAGCTTCCTAGATGAAAAAGGAAAAAATGAAAAAGGGTTGAAGCTTTATTTTGTGTTCATTTTCTGAAGTTTTTTGAGGTGTTTGACAATCCTAATAAAAGCTTCTATTGAATATTAGCACTCTGTATAAGCACATTCTAAATTATCTATGTACCTAACTTTTTGCACTATTGAAAAGCCAGCTTTTTTTCTTAAAATATGTTGAACATAAAATACAATGCACAAATGCATTGGAAAAGTTCCAAGCAAGCTCTTCCTTTAGACATTTGTTAAGACTTCCTATAATTTTTGGCCAAAAAAAAAAGTAGTATTCAAAACTAGGTTTGAAGTGTCTTTTAAGTGTTTAGTGAATAACAGTTGTATTACTTTTACTTCTTATATTAATGTAGTTGCTTTGCCTCAGCACTGATACAGACACCTATATTTCTTCTTGTGCTACATGGAAAAGCTATTGAATTCAGAGTTTAAAAGTGATTCCTATTTTTTCTGAACATTAACTTAGCGAAGTACAGTACATTAAGTTATTTGAATCCGTGATCAACAAGGGCATATTTTCCTAAGACAAAGTTGATTTCTGGCAAAAGATGTGGTAGAAATTTACAGCACAAAAACCATTAACAGAATAAAATAGCTTTTAATTTCTACCCATTTTTCCTTCCCTCAGAGAGTAATTAGAGTCCCACCAACACAACTGGCACACCAGCTAACATACTGTGTCCTGGCTTCTGAGTGGATGTTCACTATTTTTAACTGATGATAAGAACAAATTATTTCTCATGTGTGTGTGATCTTCTAGGGAAAAACTGCATTTGTGCAATTTTTTACACAAATATTTAGTGGGGAGCTCAATGAGTGATTTCACAGCTTTATAAATGTATTCATAAAGTTCAGCTCATGAAAAATGAAGGGTATTTGAAAGTTTTTTTGTCTATACTTGCTGTAGTCAAGTGCTATAACTCAGGGTAGGTTAATCAAGGTAAGTAGGAAGCTGTCCACTAAAAAGTGAAATACCTACCTTCAGTAACATGTGACTAGTGCTCCACAGCCTATGCTTGTGGCTCTGCTCCATGGAGCCCAATGACAGCATTTTAGGTCACACGACTGTAGGGATGAAGGGTGGCTGCAGTCCTCCCTGAAAAAGATGGTTGTAGCAGTAGGCAACTGCGTGTATCTCACCATGTGTGTGGGAAGGGAAGGGTCTAGGATTGTTTTCCCTCACCATCCTTTTTTACAGTAACACTGTTTTCTTCTGAAAGCCATGTACACAGCATTGATGGGAATCAGAGACAGAGGACAAGTAAGCGTGTGCAGGAAACCGGGCTGCAACTATCCATTATCGGTACTAGGAACGTGTTCAGTTTCAGTATTTCAAGCCAGGAAGGGAAATGGCTGAAGGAATACTTCTGGCTCTTCCACAAGACTGAATTAATTTTGTCATTATCCTTGGGGTGATAAAATTCAATTTGGCTTACAGTACTTAGAAGCTTTGAGCGGTCTATGCTACAACTTCACCAAAAAGGAAGGATACTTTTTTTTGGTAGAAATGCCCTTCTGTGACACAGGAGTCCTAGATTCTTCCCCTAGCTCTAGGTAAATCTTCTCATGAAGTCATAAACAATTCAGCATGTTTACAGGTTTAGAAGTGACCTGTGTCTTGATCTGGGTATGCCAAAATCCAGACAATAAGAAGTACAATAAGGAGCAATAAAACATCCAGGAAAGAAACTAAATGTTTTGATAGCATTTGCAGTGAAAACCTATTTGGGATTGTCGTGGTTTAGCCCCACTCGGCAACTAAGCACCACGCAGCCGCTCGCTCACCCTCCCCCTCCCCGGTGGGATGGGGGAGAGAATCGGAAGGGCAAGAGTAAGAAAACCCACGGGTTGAGATAAGAACAGTTTAATAATTGAAATAAAATAATAATAATAGTAATAATAATAATAATGATAATAATAATAATAATAATTGTAATGAAAAGGAGAACGAGAGAGACAAACAAAACCCAGGGAAAAGAAAACAAGTGATGCAACCGCTCACCACCCGCCGACCGACACCCAGCCAGTCCCCGAGCAGCGATCGCTGCCCCCCGGCTAACTCCCCTCGGTTTATATACTGAGCATGACGTCATATGGTATGGAATAGCCCTTTGGTCACTTTGGATCAACTATCTTGGGCTGTGCCCCCTCCCAACTTCTTGTGCACCTGGCAGAGCATGGGAAGCTGAAAAAGAAAGTCCTTGACTAGTCTAAGCATTACTTAGCAACAACTAAAACATCAGTGTGTTATCGGCATTCTTCTCATGCTAAATCCAAAACACAGCACTATGCTAGCTACTAGGAAGAAAAGTAACTCTAACTCAGCTGAAACCAGGACAGGGATAAACAATCAGAAATTATATTTAATTTCCTTTTAAAATGGAAACACACAATTGAGGAAATATGAGACCTTCCAATGCATTTCCTGATTTTACAAAAGATACTTTTTATTACACAGATTTTATTTGAGTTAGTCTCATAGAAATACAGATGACTGTGAAACTGCCTTCTCAAGGTATTTCTTTTCCTACAGTTTCCTATTTCTAGACCAAATGAGATTGAATTTTATGATTTTACAAAAGATACTGTCTTCTAAATAGATTTTATTCAGAAATTAATGATCTGTTTTATCTGAGTTCTTCTTTTAGCAATTCACATGCTTTTCTCATAGCAGGTCAGATGACTGCGAAACTGCCTTCTCAAGAAATTTCTCTTCCTGCAGAGTTTCTTATTTCTGGACCAAATGAGATTAAAAAAATAATAACTTTTGATTTGCTCCTTCAAGCAATCAAAAATTTTGTAGTTAACATGTCACTGATCACACTAGGTTATCTCATAACTGTAATGAATGTGTTCTTTGCATTCAGTTCTCTCTTTAGGGCAGTCAGTAAGCACAGTGAATCTAAGATCTTTAAATAGTAGAGGGATTCAGTGCATGGTAAAATAGACGGTACATCAAATTCAAATACGTAAAATGAAGAAATCAATCATAATCCTTTTTTTTTTTTTAAATATGGATCAAACTAATTTTCAGTTAAAATGCCCAAATTTACAGCTGTTTGACAGCATCAGGCTCATATACAAATAAGGAAGTATGACTACTTTCAGTAGCAGAAGCAAACACATTATTTTGGTCTTAATATTATGTACTTTGGTATAATCATTAGGGAACAGATTCTCAGCTAATATAAACTGCCATAATTACACTAGGAAGTTACGACATGTTACACCATCTGAGAATCTGCTTTGAATGTCATACTCATTTGCACCTAATTTCAGCTACTACTGCTTTTTTTTAATATGAGAATTTTTAAATAACTACAGAATAAAAAAAAAATCTTTTTGAGCTTTGCAAAGACAACTTTTGAAACCTACTATGATGTACAGAGTATATGCTACCAATCATGTCAACAAAGTTTATTTTCTTTGATTTCGCACTATAGCTCTAGGCATCTGCTATAGCAGATAGAAGTAGCTTTTGATAGCTCACTAAAGCTATCATAGCACCAAAGGACTTGAAAAAAGGGTAACAGATTTTGTAAAAACAAAAAGAGGGGTGGGAAGTAATAGCAAAAGAGAAACACAAAGCTGGCTTGTGCCAAAACAAAACAGAAAGCTAGACCTGTAACACTGTCTTCAGTAGTGAGGAGATCACTGATGTATATTGTCCAATACTCTTGACCTTGTCGTGTGAAGTAGTGCATAGTGGCAGAGAATGCTAGAACTGATTGCTAACTGGAATGATAAGACCAGTTTATCAGCATTTTCCTGTCTTTCCAAAATAAGTTTGCTATTACTGCATATAAAATAGGTGCTGTCAAAACAGCTGTAAATTCTTCTGGTGTAATTGGAAATGATTTTGGTTCACCTTAGGAGATGGGATTGTGATTGATTTCTTTTGTTAGGTATCTGAATTTGACATACTGTCCATAGTACCAAGCTCTGACTCCCCTCACTATTTAAACAACTTAGTTCCATAGCACTTCTTGCTCTAAAGGGAGAAATAATCAAAACACATTCATTTGTCATACCTACAGTGCAACTTTGTCTGATCTAATGACATGTTAACCACAAAGTCTGTGTGTTTTTAGAGAAATTCTATACTACACACTTCAGACTGTAAAAGATGATGAGGACAAAAGGGCAAAACAAAACCCAATAGATTAAAATATTATTGTGAAAACAACGGATTAGATCTGGAATTTCCACACTGCCCAGAGAGAGGGGAGGTGGGAATGGTAGGACGTTCCTTCCACTGATCCATATCCACTTATCTACCAAAGGCTGAACTGAACTGACATAGTCTGTTAGTGAGTTCATTTACACTCTGCTTTTACTTGTTCTGCATATTCCAGCAAGCAGCAGGGAAACAGTTTGTTTGGTGTGCTTTGAAGTCAATAAGAGTCACTTTTTTTTTTTTTCCCTGGGAACATGCTTTGGTGAGAAGTAGATCATGTTTAAGAAACTTTCTCTTCAAATTTGTGTTTACATGAAGAAGACTCATGATTTGGTAGGTCAGAAAAACTCCATTTGCCAACAGACTTGCATTTAATAGATTACCCTAACGTAAACTGCAACACTAAACTCTGTATACATGAAAAATACTGCTTTGCAACTAGCACTGACAGATGTGAAGGGACACAAGGTTGTCTGTTCCAGAGGCTCTGCAAACTGTGTTTAAAACCCAAGCAGCTGGAAGTAGCTTGGCTCGAATATCCTGCCATAGTTTTTTAGAGGGGGGTGGGGATAGAATGATTCTGTACAGCTTCTCGGTTCGGCTGTCACTGCTGTCAGTATTACTTGAGCCACCACTGTGATAACTTGAACTCCCACCACCACTGCATGATTCACTATGCTGTTTGATCCTAGGAAACCCCGATGCTATGCTGTGACTTCAAAGCTGCTGCTGTAGCTGCATGTGTGGAAAGTTATCATCTACTGTACCTAACATAGAAGTACTGAAAGTTATTAACCCTTCTGTGACAGACCAACTTTATATTTCTTGGAACTACATCCTGAAACAATGTGCTTTTAAGCTCCTAAATAAGCCCAGGATACACTCTGGTCCTGACCTCACCCTCTGGGACTAGAATTTCAGCTTGGTATTCATTATTGGAGGTTTCATTCTGACATAGTACTGGTCTGTTTTCTACAGTCTCCAAACTAGTACTTCCTGCCCATACATTAACTACAAACTGCAAGACTAATACCACCACTACCCAAACCCTAGATACCCCTTTGAAACACCTTCTCATTAAGACTTCGAGATTAGAAAGTATTTCTAAAAGTAGTCCCTTAAAAAAAAAACAAAACAAAACAAAAACACAAAAAAATATAAAATACCTATATGAAAGTATGTACTCATGCATATGTGAGTTTTCCTCCCTCCTCCTATGTAAAAGAGCCTTTGGGTTGAGGCCAATGACATGACCTCATAGAGGTCCTGGAAAATTGCAGCCCTGAGTACTGCTCTGTAATATGAATAACAAGTATGGTAAAATACTGCAATACCTCATCATGTAATAGGCATGCTTCTGACCAGAAGAGAAGAATACTTGTATATTGGTCATGTAACTACCATATATATAGTCATATGACTCATACACAGACATACTGGATTACCCCTTATATTTTCAACCTCTCTTTACAGAGTAGTACAGTAATCATCAAAAAGTGCACTCCTCTGTTTCATGGAATTAAAAAATGCATTAGGATTTCTGCTGGTGCAATGCCTTCAGGGCTCAGTGGTGTGTCAGAGATATACCCTAAATAGTGTTGGATGACACAGATGCCAGATCAGAAGATAGTGTTGGAGTTACAGGACTGGGTTGTTATTGTGTTAAATGTTGCAAGAGTCATTAGACCTCAGCCATGATTTAGTTCAACAACTGCATGTGCCCTTTACACATCACTTAATTGAGTCTCTAACTGAAGGTGAAGAAAGAAAAGTAGGCAAAGAAAAATAAGAAAGTACTCCTGAGATAAAAATGGACCTGCTACTGTCAAAGGAAAAGACATAATGCTGGTTTAATCAAATAACTGTTTAATATCATATGACAGCTTTTATGTACTCGTGGCAGGATCATGTTACCATAGCTATTTCCATTTGTCTGTTTAGGAAAGGAAAGTTATTCAGTAATTTGGATTTTATGCCACTTACAAGATATCAAGGAAGAAAAACCATTACTGCAGATTTTTACACTCTAAAAAAATGAGACAGGCATTTTTCTGTCCAGATGACTTTCTTGGCATTAATAAAATAACACAGCATGAGTTAACATGGAGTTATCAGTAGGTGGAGGCTGATGTGGATGCCCCAAAGTTCCAGAGCTGTGGGATATACGGCAATCATTTCTCATCTCAGTCTAAGTTTCAAAAAGTCATCGTAATGGTTCATAAAATTTTACTGATACATCAAGTTACCAGTTTATATGACATATACATGCAGGAGAAGAGTAGCTTAGAACTTCCTCAAAGTCATTTTCTGTTTGCTAAACCCCAGGCCAGGAACCGCACTTCGAGCATTTTTGCATATGTAAACCAAAATTTACAGAATCTTGCATTTACAAAATGACTTTGAGTTTCCGGTATCTTTTCCTTTTCCCTCTTCTTCATTTCAGTACGTCTTCATCAACCTTCTCTCTAATTTTTCAATATTTTCTTCTCAGTCCATGTTCTCGTGTAATATTTTTGCAATATCTACTTTTTGTTGAAAAATAGTCTCATTTCTCATTCTCTTCAAAATACTCGTCTTTATGTCTTTTCTCTTTTCAGATTCCTTGTTCCACTTGAAATTTTTTCCTTTCCACTTAATCTATTTTAACCTTCATTTACCTGTTTAGGTTTCTTCCTTCTGTACTATTATTTCTACTTGTTTTTCTTTACTCCTGTAAGTTTTCCTTTCTATTTCCTGTCTAGTTGTTGTTTCTCCTTCTCTCATTTTTCTTTTCTTCTTTCTACACTTTCCTTCTTTCTATTCTTTTCTCCTCTTCATTTCTATTATTTCTTCTAAACATGCCCTCATCTGCATCTTTTTTTAAACCCAATCACGAGTTTCATTGTTCTCTCAGTTGCTAACAAGGTCTTTGCTAACAAGATTTCTTCTTTTCTCTGTGAGGAGGAGCACTTCGTGCAGAATATAGCTAAGATAACAAATCCAATATGTGGTTCCACTGGAGACCTCTATCAAAAGCAACATTATAGTAGTAGAGCGGTTGGAGAAGCTGCTTTATTTTCCTGTTTTTCACATGTAAAGCAAAGGAACTCTATGTGGGAAGACAAGGAAATAAGACAAGCTTTAAAGGAACAAAACCCCTCAAAACTGTAGGAAAAGGAAGTCCTCCATTGAGATGGAAGAGAATAAATATCATAAGATTCTGATCAAAGGAATTTAAAATGTTTGAAATTTAATTTAAGAAGTCATTGTCATGTTTTAACCCAGACAAGAAAAAAACCACACTGCCTAGTAATTGTAAACCATAGTCTATATACTAGGACAGAAGTATTTAATTATTGATTCTTGATTAATCAGTAGGATACATACTAAAGGGTTAAACAAAGGTTTTCACCCAAGGATTTCTGAAATCAGTTCTATTTATGAATGCACTTTAGAATTAGGACTTTAATCACAAATGCTGATATATGATCTGAGATCCTTTTTTCCTTGGTATTGGAGGGTAAGTTACTTTTTAATAAAAGAGCCACCTAAGTAATTTAATTTTATTTGATCTCAGTTGCACCAGAAATTTTAATGTAGTTCTAAGACAACATTTAAAAGCCTTGTTAACAT
>VYZW01056679.1:8670-18982 GCA_013401315.1 Balaeniceps rex | reverse complement strand
AGGGAAAAGTAAAAATTAACAAGTGGAAGGGCTTCAGAGGACAGCACTAAAGGTAAGACTCACCTCAAAACAAGTATACACCTGCATCTCACCAAGTCACCCATTACACTCACTTCACAGTCAACTCTGAGAAATAGGAAGTTTCAAGGAGTGATTTATGCACTTACTGCAGACACTGAATTTAGGATGACATGTTCTGGAAATGCCCATTCCCTTCCAGTAAATACAGCAAGAACTTAGAGTGACTTATTAACATGCAGCCACCCAGAANTTCCAAACAAAACCAAAAGAGACACCCTACTCCAGACTGGAGCTCTGAACTTGACCCTATTTGGAAAGACTCACCAGGAAGCTACTTGGAAAATATCTAAAACTTCTAGTTAACTGGTTGGAACGTCCAGCCCTCACAGTCTCATAAGTAAATACAGAGTTTCACATCGAAACAAGGCGTGACCTCCAAGACAGTTTTCCTTTAAAAAAGTTAAGCTATGTGAACAGATGCACATTGTACTTTGAAGCATACACACACTATATACGGTATACAAACATAAACCCATTTATACACAAAAAATGCATCCACATCATCATACATAAGTGCAAATACATATGTGTGCATACATAGGTGCACGTATGCTAGAAGATAATACAGATTTATTTTATATTATGCATGCTGGAAGAACTAAAACAGCTTTTAAGAAATGGTTGTTTGATTTTTTTTTTTTAAAGCAGCCCTTGCTTCCCTAGCTTTCAACAGTTTGGAAAGGTTTTGACAAAGATAAATAGCAGAGAATTGAAGGAGTAGTGTTCAGTCTCAGACAGCTATGGGTATAATACAAGATATCCTTCTGTTTCCCTTCCTAACAACCACTAAAGAAGCAAATACTGTTGCCAATGGCATCAAATTAAATTCTTGTGTTGCTTTTCACCAACTACTTCAGAATATGAGTTTTGAAATACCCTATTCCCCCAGTTATCTGGCTATTTATTAGTAAGGGATACAAATGTCACAATTTCAGTTCAAAGGAGATTTTTCCTCATATTACTCTTACATGAGCATAGGAATTTCTTCTGATATTTTGGAACCTGTTTCAATTAATCTTTAAAATTTTCAAATTAATAAAAACCCATAAAGTATACACAACCGGCATATAAGTATTTTCATCTAATTTTCCTTTTTTTTTTTCCCCCCAAGAAAACAGTAATATAAATCTTACTGTTTCTGCAATACAGATCCAACTGTCAGTGTCACTCTCATCAGGTAAGAAAATGGGACAAAGGCCATACACAAACTGAAAGCTCATAACAAGTCAATGCAAGGCAGAAATACAAGTCAGGATTGCCAATTATGAGCTTACTATTACTGAAAATTGGGAAACAAACAAACCACAGACTACTACTTCTGGCTAGATTGCTATCTTAAACGTATAAAAGCCAAGTAATAAAAACACACATGGAAAAAAATTTACTTTGGTTCTCTGCATTTATTTTAATAGAAAAAATAAGAACAAACATAACAGTCCAGTGTTTTAAATTCTTGAAAATTGCGTTTCTATTAATACCATAAGGCCAAGTTACTTGTAAGCAAAAGGAAGAAATCCAGCATGTGAATTATACTTTGTTACTATCAAGAAGGCTAGCTGCTTCTTTCTTGAACTGCCTAGCAAAATGTCTGGTGAAAGCAGTACTTTCATCCCAACCGGATCCTAACATCAGCGGGCTAGGGAGCATGGGGCACCAGCATAAAATTCACAGAGCCAAGTTCAGCAGTCAGAGAATAAGCTAAGTTGCTTGGCTGGTCAAGGTGCTCCAAATTTCTGTTCGCAAGTTTTCCTTGCAGGGGTAACATAGGTGACACAGTGTTATTCTGATATGCTTTTTTTTCTTTTAATTGAGAAAAAAAGCCAAGTTTTATTGAAAAATGGAAACCCAAGAGGTTAACGGGAGAGAATGAGCAATACAATTAGAAATTTAGGACAACAGAAGTGTTAAAAATGGTCTCTGATAGCACCATTATTGCCTTGATGATGCACTACAGGTACCTAGGGTTCTTGCAGAAAAACAGTACAGTGGTATGACATGCAGGCTGACAAGAACACTGTACCTCATAAGATCTATTCTGATATTGAGAATTCAGGGAAGAGAAAAAACACTTCAAAATATTAACTTGACATGTGGCCGTATTTTCTGAGCTTTTTTCTCTTAACTCTAAAGAATTTAGTTCTCCTATCAGAATATCCGAAAGCCACAAAAATTCCCTTTGGCTTAGCATATTGCCTATCCTTGAATGTCCTGGAAGATTTTTCTTTCAGTAAAGGGAGGCACATACGAAATCCAAAATTACTAAGGTAACATGCCATAATTGGGAATCCAATTACTTCATTTGCCACCTGGAGCACAGGGTCAAGTATGTATACTCCAGAGCAGAACTAAGCACTGGTAAGGGTGATGAGATCACAAACTGTCAGATTAGATAGACTCAAAATTTAAGAGAGTGCTACACTCTTCTGTGCCAGATGTAAATCAGCTGAGAGAGCATTCCATTAAGTTTCTTACAGCTTTCACCAGTGAGGAAATCCTAAACCACAGAACATGCACCATTGGCAGCAGAGGCAACACTTGCAGGTAGAAAGCAAGTAGGATCTAGACCCAACATGAATGGAGATCCCTCCGAGCCACAGATCAACAGGCAGTCACAGCAACCCCTGGCTATGCTCAGGAATAGGTGGGGAAGAGGCTGGATTTAGGGGCCAGCACCAGATGAGGTGGTAAGCGGTTTGAAGGCATGGAGAGTGGAAGAACGCAAGAAGAGGTTAACGAAGAAGAGAATGGAAGAATTATTCTTACTGCACACAGGCACAACCTGACATTGCAGCTGATCTCTGAGTTACCACAGCCTTCCACGTCGGATGAGACTGGGTTAGAAACACTAGAGCAGACTCACTGGACAGCAGCCTAGTCAACAAAATTCTGGTATCTCATGCTGACAGCTGACCTTTCAGGTGAACTAGGTGAACCTTGAATAGAAATTATTACAGTCTTGTTTGTAACATAGTTTCTGTTGTCTTTAGAGTTTGCAATATAGAGAATAATGCAGAGTATTATAATGTTTACCAAATAGACAGACAGACCCAAATTACATTCATGTTACCCACATTAACAGAAAGATCTTTGTATTCACAATGGGTTTTGTTGCTTTATTCCTATTTTTTACTGAACATACCTGGGAATAGAATAGATCCTTCAGTCCCATTTATGACAAAAATCTTGTGGGTTTTAACTGTCTTTAGCACGTAACAGTGGGATTTGGCAACTGTCAGAAAATACAATTTTACCTGCTTATATGTTCAACCAACTCTATGTGGGTTAAAATATCTTGTGAATTAGCAAAAATATCTCCTAAAGAGCCAGGATTGCAGCCTGTTTAATGATCTCATACTCAGTATTAGCAAGACATAAAACCCACCAACGACAGTCTTAAAAACCAACATCCTCAAATTTCCCTTATTGCTTTGGTGGGAGAACACAGTCTCCAGCACACCACCAAGCACGTCGGCACTACAGCTTTTGTGTTCAGGGCTGCAGTAACATATCTGATGCTGAAATAGCCCAGTTTTTCTGTCCGCCAGCTATCCAACGTATGTGTACCACCCAGCTAATTGACATTAAGATTTGGACCCACCTCACCTTTCAGATTTTCTTCTGCACTATGAAATTGCTACTGAAAAATAACAGATTTCCTAACCAGATTCTGCCCAGCTGCTGAAGCTTCAGCAAATATCTCAAGAGAAGCTCGTATTTGTTCAGACAGAATTCCTTCTAAACATGTTACACTCATGACCTCTGCCTAGGTGATATTCTCTACCCTGAGCCAGCTGAAGTACCAGCAGCAGTTAACTTTGCGTAAGCCAAGTTTTCCCGGTTCTTAGATAATGTTACACTTGCAAGACTATCTTTCAGGACTGAAGATAGTGCAGGTCTCTTTACCCTGCATGATGCAGATCTAGTCAAGAAATCCCTTGTCCCTGCATCCTACTTCACTCCTGCCTGATTAGACAAACTCTGTGTTGAAACTCTGATAACACTGCCTTCATTCTGCCGTGTGCTGGTACAAGAGGTACCAAAACATCACTTAACCTCGCAGCAGGAGACCATCTGGTTTAGCTCCCGTACCTTTTGTAGTAAGTGGCGGGCATTTCTGTTACACACGTAGTTGTTAAACAAAAAGAACGGTGACAGCAAAACCAGCAGGAACACTTGCTCTATAGAAAAGTACCGACATGCTGGTTTTAACAAACTGCCACTTAAGACTTCCCTGCTTTAGACAACACATGATTAGAGACCAGGCCTGTATTTCTCATTAAGATTTAACAGGAAAATTTGCTCTTCTCCTTTCCTGTGCTACTTTTTGCTCTCTCTCTAAATAGTCCAGAATAAATTAGCTGACAAAAGCTGAATTATGAACCAACCAAGGGTTTAAAAACAAAACCAGCCAGCCACCTTTTAGAAAGTGACAATGCTCCTTTTAACAGACTTTTGATGTTTTATTAAGCAGCCCTGTAGCTGGTTAGGAAATGTAGTAGTTTTCATCCTAATTATCAAATTGCTTGATGCAAGAAATTACTCCCACTGCCAAGCCATTATGTTTACTTAGCTAGAGGCCAGTACGTGGAACAATTTAGTGACTCAGCAACAGAGGCAGCATTTTCCACGTGCACTGACTGCAGTGGTACGGGAACCACGGCATCACCTCACGTTGCTTGAGTGAAGATTTGACACTACAGAGCATTTGAGGAGTGCTAAAATGCAAATTAGGACACATAGAAAGCCCCGTAAAAGGATGGTCTTAGTTCTAATCTACATTCAAGATGTAGATAGAGCATTAATTTCTGAAGTCAGAGTAAAGCAATGATCTGATATTGGACTTGCAAAGGAAGTAGTAGTGGAGGAGGAATGAACGAAGTGACACAATCGCCAGACAGTATGCAAGTGAGCTTTCTCAAGTATGTGGTCGTTTTCCCTTGCCTCATAGAAAGGGGTAGAACAACTGCTCATTGGGACTACTCACTTGCTTTTCCCACTTCTCTTATCCCTGTGGAAAGGGATTTCTAGAATGGAGTCTTCCTCTCTGAAGCTATTGTTGAGGGAAGATACATTAGAAACAACAGACTCTTATTTGCACGTGACAGCAAAATTAGACACAACTGAATAAGAAGGTGCAGTTTATCCTGCAGCATACCTGCATCCACTGTACACAGGTACCGTGTCTACCCAGAGAGCATGTGCTCACCCTCCCAAGACAAAAGAATTACTCAAGGCTTGTTAAGAAAAAAAAAGAAGAAAAAAAGAGAAAAAGCATTACAGTGGGGAAGAACATGCCGTTTATTTTTGCTAACTGCTAGCACAGCTGCTTGTGACAATTAGAAATACAGCACCCCTGAAACTGAACCTTCGTGAGGGATGTTAGTTCCGAGCTACAGGAGGTACAGCGAATCCACTGCAATCAGCTACGTTTGTAGTTACCACAGGTGCAGTGACCACTACTGTCACTGCCGCGTGTATCCTCCCGAACGCAGCAAATCAACAGCTTCATCTGCACTCCAAAATGCTTTCCCCTCATCTCTCCCCCATCTCCTCGGGAAGGAGGAGAGCATCCTGCTCCCAAGAGACAGAGGCAGAGCTGAAAGGAAGCGAGATGAAGGGAGAGGAATTATCCTCTTTTCTTCAATGGCGCTATTATCAAATTGCTTGATGCAAGAAATTACTCCCACTGCCAAGCCATTATGTTTACTTAGCTAGAGGCCAGTACGTGGAACAATTTAGTGACTCAGCAACAGAGGCAGCATTTTCCACGTGCACTGACTGCAGTGGTACGGGAACCACGGCATCACCTCACGTTGCTTGAGTGACAGAGCCTTCACCTACTGCTGGTGGGAAATTCTTTGCCAGCAGAGAAGTGTGGTCTGCACTACATATATTTACTAGCACAGGTGTACCTGGGACAGGCACAAACAGTATTTCCGTACTGGTAAAGAAATTCCTACCAACAGCAGCTGAATGCAGCATGGCGTGGTGGAATGTAACTGACTTTTGTCACATGAGAAGCTGGGATGTATTGTCTCATGAAAAGGCACCAACCACAGCCCAAACCAAAGCTGCACGAGGCACAACGGCCAAGTTGGAAGCTCAGCAGGAGCAGGATTGATGGCACTGATGCCTCTTCTGCATGCTTCAGGAGGCCACAGTTCCCACCTCCCAACTCGGTGCTGGCATTGCATATCACAGCGTGCTGAACCTGGATCCAATGCACCCAGCTTTGACACTCAAATGAAGAGAGGCACGTTTCATGTATGCACTGCTTGAAACACACAAATCCTGTGTATCCCGAGTTCATTCACATGGGGGTCTGAAATAAAATTCAAAACTATGATGGCATCACTAGATAGCCACCAAAACATGGTCCATGTCCACAGTTATCTTTTATCTTTTCTGAGGCCCATAGCTGCATGCAAGCCTATGATGGGGGAAGGAAGGGAAGGACTGGCAACATTAAGTCTAATAAAAGGGCAAAAAGACATAAAAAGGTTCTTGCCATGCCAAGAACCTTTAACAAATGTAAAGCTTACCATGTGGAGAGCGTAATGGCCAACTTGTCTCTCTTCCTGTTTTAACGTAAGCATACTGCTTGCAGAATGCCATGTACAGGAGCAAGAAAAACCAGCTTCACCTCTCAACCATGTGTTTGCAGAGCACACACGCCCACATAAGCAAACTAAGTGCCAGCAGGTACTGAAGCGCCAGGAAATGCTTGTCGCACAAACCCAATAAATTTGCAAGGTAAGGAAGAGTGACTCAAGACACTGAAATCAAGTGGCAAGAAAGAAAAAAAAAAAACAAAAAACCAAACCAAATTTGTTGAATGTGATCTCAGTTAATGGCACGTGGATTAGACTGAGGGAGCGCTCTAGTCAGTGTTACAATGCAAATAGTAAGCTGATTCTTTGACTAAGAACAAACGTCAAAGATCTTTAGATATAAGACCTGGAAGATCTATGAATTAGCAAGTCACATATGGCATTAAAGAAAGGGTCACGTATGAGTGGCAGCAACATTGTCCAAAGAGACATTAAAAGCACAGAATAACATCATACAAGTTTGTATCAGTGCACTGGAATGAATACAAGCTGAGAGAAAAGCTGAAACTCTGATTCTTTAAGTCTACCTCGCTCTAAGTCATGTAGTATAAGCAGGTTTGACTTCATAGTAAACAGAAAAACTCAGATTCATTAGTCAAACAAAAACAATGGATTCAGGAGGAGTTCATTTTTTAGGTCAGGCACAATTCCAGCTTTCTGGTACTGTCCTGGCAAAGCTGTCATCTACCTACAGCACTGCAGATCTCTCTCCAACCACAATCAATGCCTTTGAGCTTTATCTAGTTTCTAGCACTAGCGTAATAACATTTCAAAACCAAAATCATTAGTGTTTAAAGACTGAAGCAATAATGTTAAAGCTCATTAAGTCTATGAAGTATTCCATGTTACCGTGTAAGAAAGCAGTAAATTAACATGCCTGATTATACAAATAAGAGAGCTAAGACTAAGCTCAGCACTGCCGGTCTGAGCATTCATTAAACCATGCTCCTACTACAGGTCTCCCTCTGCTTGTTTTTCAGCCCTTATAAAAATCTTAAAGTAACATAAAAAAGCATTTTTAAAGAAATAAAAATGATGTTTTCTGTTTCCTTGCTGTAGAATTTTAGGCTCACACAGCTGCCCGGTCAGGTTACACACCGCATGCAACCAAGAACACCACTGCCCAGTGAAAGCTCCCTACGGAGTACAGCGCTTGGCTGCTACCCCAAGAACCTTGTGTTATTTTTCAAGTGCGCTACACCAGGAGAAAGGCAGTGTGCATGCAGGCAGGGGAGCAAGTGCAGAACAGACCAGAGGTAGAGGGTACACCAGACAGCATTTGCTTGTGAACACAAGCCCAAGCTCCCTAGAGATCCTACGAAACAATGGAATAAACACATATCTAATATCTTCTCTATATTACACTGCTTTAGCTAATATACTTAAAAGCAAGAGGCAAGGAGCAGGAAGAATGACACAACAGGGTGGCAACCTTTTTCTTTTGTTTTGCTCATCATTGAGTAAACGTGGCTCACTTTCCTGGCTGAGCATTTAACCAGAAAAGATGATACCTCCCTGGGTAAGAATGGAAATAAAATTCAATACATCAACTTGCAAAATTAAACATACCAAACAGATCTGAACCAAAGAATGAAGGAAGGAAAAGTATTTTTGCTATTGTTAAGCAAAAAACATCTGTGCAATGTTAAATCATCCATGAAAATGTGACTTAGGGCTTGAATCATCTCAATCTTACTGCTTAGTCACAGCATGTATGAAGGCAGTATTCATTCAGTACTGAACTTTACCTTAATATGTTTAAGTTATTCCCTGTGTCTCTATACTTTTGTGATGAAATGGAAAGAAAAGCAGTGAACTGAGATCTAGAATAGAACAGATTTATACAAAGTTGTAAACCAAGTCCTAATATGCACCTCACATATGTTTCGTTTGATAGTTGAATAAATTATAAATTTAACCAAGACTCACAGTTATGAAATTTAACTAAGACAAGTTGAAGAAAGTTTATGAACGGTTTACTTTTAAAAATTTCTAGCACCCTTTCCCCACATTAAAATAGGCATGGCATTTGGGAACAAGAAATCACTTCTTGATATTGAGTTCTCTTAGAAATAGAAAGCAAGTACGATGCCAGCAAGCTTCCTAACCCTTCTTTCTAACCGATAGCATTTCTTACAACTATCAACACAGTGAGTTTAGGAGAAGTTAAATTAATACATATTATGTTATGACATGATTTCATTTGACACTGGGATGCACGGGGACAGAAATGAACTAGCACATCCAGGACACCTCAAAGCCGCTCATCTCTGTTACTGGTCAGCAGCTGCTGCTCTGTGATCTAGTCACGGCCTGTCTCTGCACTCCTTAAACGCCCTGTCTCCTGTTCACTGGGACTTGAGGCTGCCCTGGGCAGCAGCCATCATGTGTAACTGTGTACAAGATCCCCAGGGCAGTGGTCTGTACTGCAGCACTATTACAGGAAGCTTCATCTGACATGAAGTAGAAAATGCATCACAAAACAAGAGGATTATTCTCATTACTTAACAAGATGTTCTCACAAAAATGTATCTGTTTCTTTTAGCCACAGAGCAAGTGATTGACTGAAACATCAGTAGGTTTGCTTGATTTTTTTTCCCCCCAACAGAAGTTTCTCATCATAAAGCACCAGCAGGTATCTTCCACAGAAATGGACGAGGATTCTTCAAAAATTTTAATAGAAACTTGTTTGTAAGTCTTCAAGTTCAAATGTTTTCACTGATTTACTGAATTAAGAGTACTCCAAAGAAGGTGCCTTGACTTTATCAAACACTTCATTTTGCAGAAAAACTCACAACTATCAATCTCAAATTTAGTCCATTTGATAAAATCCTGTCATTGACTTTGCTTTCTTCATGAATGAAGTAAAACAAAATTATCTCTGAGCTTTGCAAGAGGGCTGCAGGAATATTGCTGAGGAACTGCAGCCAGACTGCAGAGTCAGAGAAGAGGGAACTAGCATTTAGAAGAGCAGCCATTTGGAAAAGCATCCACCAAGCCAGTGAAACCCCCTCTGGGTTTGGGGAGAGGGGAACCTGCACCTTGTGTGCGAGTGCTTTGAATGAGGACATGTGCACGTGGGTGTGTAGGAGGTGAGAAACCCAGGCCTCCATTACTTCAGCCTGTTAGATGCTAAGTGCTCATTTGCCTTTCTGCAAAAACAGTATGGTGTAGTAACACTCATTATCCACTATGCATGATAACAACTTTCTATTTGGTTTAGCAAAGCAACTGGATTCAGGTTTTAACGAAAAGAAGTAAGTTTGTTTTCATGCACACCAAAGGTATATAATCATACATTATATGACTTATCTCTATAGAGGTGTGAAAAATCTTTAGGAGATTCATCTGCCCAAGGTGGGAGGTTGGGGGTGGATGTTGGACTAGATGATCTTTAAAGGTCCCTTCCAACTCAAACCATCCTATTATTCTATTCTATGATCTCTCTTATTTATTCTGACCTAGTCATCCCAGCCCCACTCTATAAGCAACAGAGAGAAATGGGCATTTCTAGGGCATGACTCACCTCATCTTCATAAGAAGATTTTAAAAAGGTCAGAGGAATCCTTGTCTAGTAGCATCCATTTCTCTCCACTGACTGTGAAGGGGATGCAGCATGA
>VYZW01056673.1:816-40983 GCA_013401315.1 Balaeniceps rex | reverse complement strand
AACCATGAATTCAGAGGCCCTATTGATCCCACAGGTCAGATCAGCCTGTCCTCAAAGGTCAACAGATCCTGCTCTTAGCCCATCTTGCTTCTGGATGAAACCACTTCACCATGACAACAACATGCACTTGCCAAGAGTTCACATTTGCACATGTAGGTTGACTTGGGGGGGCGCTGACACTGAAGAGGCTGCTGGTGATTGGCGAGCTGATTAGAAATTTCCTGGCAAGATTTTTTTTTTAGCAGAAAATAATAATTAACACATCAAAATGATTCAAAGTTAATACAGCTCCAACTGTGACTCATTTAGATTCACACTAGCTTAACTTCTTGACAGTCCTTTCCATAGGTTGCTGTAGAGCCGGAGCAGAGGACGGAGTCTTCAGAAACATCTGTGGTAGGCTGAGAAGAGCAAGGGAGGTCCCTTGGTAGGACCTTCGGGTAGGTCAGTGCATCAGGCAGAGCGTTATAGAAGTTCAGTGTCTTGTGCTTCTGGACTTATCCGATAGAACCAACCAGCTGGAGATCCCTGAGCTGGGGACCTCCATTGCCTGGCCTGAGTAGCCTCCTGCTTTGATATTGCAGGGTTTCCAAGGTACTGAGCTCAGGTTTCAGTGTTGTCTCACTCGGTCCATTAAATGTGACTACCTTTTTTGGGGCATACTACCAGTAATCATTCAAAACTTCATGGGCTGCAAGAACTGACCCTTAAAGACACTACTTAAAGACATATACAATCCAGGGCCATGTTTTATTAAGTGCTGAGTTCCTCTGACACAGCAGGCCATCCCATGGCTTAAAAATTGTGCTAGGGATTTTATGGTTAAAAAAGTGGTGAGCACCATTTTGATTCATTGTATTTGTCATACCACATCTGATTTGCTGCAGCATGTCTTGGGGTTAGCATGGAAAAAAGTGTGACTCACTGTGATGCAACGCAGTGGAAATTGGAAGAGAAAAAAACCCACAGCATTTTGAAAGTACAATCTGCTCTCAATACAGGTGACAGTCAATCAATCTTGATTTTTACAACTAATTGTCTGGTTCAGATACCCATAAAAATAGGGGGAATATTCCTCTATTTCCCATGAGCAGTCGGTGCATATGTTTTAATGACTGTCCTGCCTGTTTGGGTCAGTAGTTTTCTTTCCCTGTATGACTTCTGTCTTGATCGTTTGGCTTCATTTTAACAGAGAACAGTGAAGCTGCTCAGTGAAGCTTCCCTTAGCAGTAGGAGAAAGGTTTTGCATAATTCAGTCCTAGATGCTATCCTTTATCCTTTGCCTTGGGACTGCTTTTTCCTTTCTTCTCATATTCCCTCTCCTGTGTCTTTGTGTTTTCTCATGCTATTTTCTGCATTAGCTGTTAGGGTCCGAGAACCAACACAAGCTGAAACCTTAACATTGACTGGTGGAAAGGAAATCTGGTCAGTCTCTCAAATCCTACAAATCCCACAAGTCTTACAAATCCCCCATATGACAGTCTTCCATATTGTTTTTTTTTTCTGTCCATTTTCTCTGATTTTTCTTCTCTTCTCATCTCCACTCAGCTTAGCTTTGCTTACTCATCTCACTACTTGGTTTTGTTATTTTTACAGAGACCTATATAAATTTGAAAGTAGAATGAAAGGTCTCAGATTTTTTTTTTCTGAGAAATTAGGCTTGAAACCTACTAGTAATATCCTACCTTTAATGTTGGCTCCCTCCAGCAGTTCAACCTGACCCATAAACACCAGAGAACTTCAGGCAAGAGGGTAACTCCACTTCTTCTGAGACAAACACCCCATCTTCTCTCCATTATGTCTTACGTGTGCTTGAATCTGTAGGCATTATGCCTAAGATGTTGAAGCAATCCTACAGTTCTCTACTGTTTCTTCTGAAAATGTCTTGTAAAAAACAATCTGCAGACATTGGGGTGAGATACAAGCTATGGTGTAGCTAGGGGAGGATAGCCATTCAGAATAACTCCCAAGCCAGCATAATATGTCCTTATTGTGCATTAAGAGCACCCATCTAGGGAAGGATATAAAACAATTATCACGAAGTCAATTCACACCTTTGTTTATAGCACACTAACTTCTGCAGATAAGCAAGCTGTGGGAGACCAGTCATTGGCAAAAGGTATGATCTTATTCAGTGACTTCACTAGTTTTCCAAAAAGGGGAACAAGCACCACACTGAGGAAATGTGCAGATTTTTTTAAACCAGGAGGAGTTATGCACTTTTTAAAAAGAGGAGTACCACAAAGGAACCTAGAAGGAGTACAAACCTCAAGAGAAATGCTGGTGGTTTCAACTAATAAAAATAAAA
This sequence comes from Balaeniceps rex, assembly GCA_013401315.1. Taxonomy (NCBI): domain Eukaryota; kingdom Metazoa; phylum Chordata; class Aves; order Pelecaniformes; family Balaenicipitidae; genus Balaeniceps; species Balaeniceps rex. The sequence goes on along the minus strand of VYZW01056673.1, from coordinate 38,675 downwards.
AAATACTATGTTTTAAGAAGAGTCTGAAATGTAAGAAAGTGAGGAAGCTAGGAGGAAGTAAAGCTGCAAAACGTGACTTCAACTAATAGGCATCAAATGAGATATGAGTTTTCAGATTTCCAATCATCTTTCCTAATACTTATGACCACAATCACTTGGCATCTCATTGGCATTGAAGAGTAAGGCTTCAAAATATGTTAAGGTTTGCCTTAAGGCTTGGCAAAACAGTTGTGTGGGTACGAACTTTCAATACAATTTTGTGGTCATTGTATTCACAAAATAAAGCAATTAGGTAACTTGCTATACAAGACCATACGAGTGGCTGTACTGTGTCAGAGCATTGGTTCATCTGTCCTAGCAAGTACTTAGGAAAGACTGTAAGTACAAAACAAAACAAGAGAGGTATATTTCATCACTTCTGTTCTACGGTCTTCCAGAATCTGGCAGTTTGCCATTTACAGATTTCCAGAAGATGGGCACTAGGGCTGGCGGGATTACATGCACATCATCTGACTCAAAGGTTTTCCTGAACCCTTTTTTCTAATTTGTCTAATTACTGAACCATTTTGGACAGCTGGTATTCATAACATCTAGTGGTAAAGAGGTCTATGGTAAAAAGATGTATTTTTTGAAAAAATACTTCCCTCCCCTTTTTTTTTGAGCCTTCTTGATAATGTCTGGAACCTTCTGCTCAATGATGATTACTATGATATTAGAAGTAAACAATAAAAATGGGGGACTGACTTCCAGAAAAATCCAAATTGATCAGGACATTATAAAGACAGATTTATGAGGTAAGAGTTAAGCTAGCAAAGTTGACAAACTGCTGAGAAACACAATGGGAGTTACCAAAGACATGAAAGTTAGAAATAGCTAACAGCTAATATATAATATAGAAAAAATAGGGATCAGTTGAAATTAAGGACTTAGTCTTTTGCGTAGATGTATATCTAAGGTTAATGGATGAAATGTAGAAAGCAAGCCTGACTGGTAGTATCTCTCTTAGCTGTAGAAAAAGGAAGTGATGCAAATCCTAATATTTAAAGCTCTGAACACTAGTCGGAAAAACATTTCTCCCCTGATTCTCCAGTTAACAGACCTGTTCTGAGAGATGGTGGGTTTACCATTCGTAGACTTACTGTTTCAGTCCTACAGTTCCTGACAAACTGTATGATAAGCATCCAACATATATTATCCATTATCCACGTCTGTGGTTTCATCTCATCTGACTCTTTTCAGCTCATTTGATATATCCTTCCTTCACCCTTAAAGGTTTGAGTCCATTTTTGCACCCATTTTTAAAAAGGGTAGAAAGGAGGACCCTGGGAATTACCGACCTGTCAGCCTCACCTCTGTGCCTGGCAAGGTCATGGAACAGATCCTCCTAGAAGCAATGCTAAAGCACATGGAGGACAGGGAGGTGATTCGAGACAGCCAGCATGGCTTCACCAAGGGCAAGTCCTGCCTGACTAACCTGGTGGCTTTCTATGATAGAGTAACTGCATCAGTGGACAAGGGAAAAGCAATGGATGTCATCTACTTGGACTTCCAAAAAGCCTTCGACACGGTCCCCTACAACATCCTTCTCTCTAAATTGGAGAGATATGGATTTGATGGGTGGACTGTTCGGTGGATAAGGAACTGGTTGGATGGCGGCAACCAGAGGGTAGTGGTCAACGGCTCGATGTCCAAATGGAGACTGGTAACAAGTGGTGTTCCTCAGGGGTCCGTACTGGGACCAGTGCTGTTTAATATTTTCATCAACGACATAGACAGCGAGATCGAGTGCACCCTCAGCAAGTTTGCAGATGACACCAAGCTGAGTGGGGCAGTTGACACGCCTGAGGGACGGGATGTCATCCAAAGGGACCTGGACAGGCTGGAGAGGTGGGCCTGTGCGAACCTCATGAGGTTCAACAAGGCCAAGTGCAAGGTCCTGCACCTGGGTCGGGGCAACCCCCGATATCAATACAGGCTGGGGGATGAGGGGATTGAGAGCAGCCCTGCGGAGAAGGACTTGGGGGTACTGGTGGATGAAAAGCTGGACATGAGCCAGCAGTGTGCGCTTGCAGCCCAGAAGGCCAACCCTATCCTGGGCTGCATCCCCAGCAGCGTGGCCAGCAGGTCGAGGGAGGGGATTCTGCCCCTCTGCTCTGCTCTGGTGAGACCTCACCTGGAGCCCTGCGTCCAGCTCTGGAGCCCTCAGCACAAGAAGGACATGGAGCTGTTGGAGCGGGTCCAGAGGAGGCCACAAAAATGCTCCGAGGGCTGGAGCCCCTCTGCTCCGAGGCCAGGCTGAGAGAGTTGGGGCTGTTCAGCCTGGAGAAGAGAAGGCTGCGGGGACACCTTAGTGCGGCCTTGCAGTGCTTCAAGGGGGCCTAGAGGAAAGATGGGGACAGGCTTTTTAGCAAGGCCTGTGGTGACAGGACAAGGGGTGATGGTTTTAAACTAAAGGAGGGGAGATTTAGGCTACATATAGGGAAGAAATTTTTTACGCTGAGGGTGGTGAAGCACTGGCACAGGTTGCCCAGAGAGGTGGTGGAGGCCCCATCCCTGGAAACATTCCAGGTGAGGTTGGACGGGGCTCTGAGCAACCTGATCTGGTTAAAGATGTCCCTGCTCACTGCAGGGGGGTTGGACTGGATGACCTCTAAAGGTCCCTTCCAACCCAAAGCATTCTATGATTCTGTGATTCTATGATTCTATGATTTGTTCTGAAGACTTCTGCTTTGTGTTCACAGTCAAAAATCTAAGAGTATGTTTAACCCTTCCTTTTTGGGTCACTTTTCTCAAATAGCTTTAGCTGTGTGCAGGGAGACGCTGCAAGCAAGATGTCTATATAGCTTGAAAGTGTAAGGCATGGCTAACACATGCAAAAGAGAGCTGGGATTTCATGGGCTACCAGGCAAAGCATTAATTCGCTCACCATCCTGATAAAAAACTTCAACAGTGATAGGGTAAGTAAGTGGCTTCTTTGAATCTGCCTTCTAGCAGTGACTAAAAGATAGAAAAGGCATAAATCATTCCTATTTTATAGTGATGCCTGTCATCTAGAAGCACATGGCAGTACACTGTACCTCCTGCAGGAGCCCCTGGAAAGATGGCAATTAAGTCTACAATGTGAATCTGAAGAATACCAGACTTGCCCCCTTTATGTTGTATCTGCGTTCTTTACCCTTCAGGTACAAGCAGTGTTCATCACCAAATCCTGGCCCTGGTTTGAGAATCCACAGAATTAGCTACTGATGATCATACATAAAAAATTGCTATAAACCTCAGTGGACTTTTAAACCCTGTTTTCCTATGGAACAAGTCTCTCATTAGAGACATACTGAAGTGCTAGAGGACACTGTCAGGGCCCTGAGGGCACTAATTAGTTGATGGCCCTTACCATCAACTGATGGCTGAACATGAGCCAGCAGTGTGCCCAGGTGGCCAAGAAGGCCAACAGCATACTGGCTTGTGTCAGAAATAGTGTGACCAGCAGGACCAGGGAAGTCATCTTTCCCCTGTACTGGGCACTGGTGAGGCCGCACCTCAAGTGCTGTGTTCAGTTTGGGCCCCTCACTCCAAGAAGGACATTTTGGTGCTGGAGCGTGTCCAGAGAAGGGCAACGAAGCTGGGGAAGGGTCTGGAGCACAAGTGCTGTGAGGAGCGGCTGAGGGACCTGGGGTTGTTCAGCCTGGAGAAGAGGAGGCTGAGGGGAGACCTTATCGCTCTCTACAACTACCTGAAAGGAGGGTGTAGCGAGGTGGGTGTTGGTCTCTTCTCCCAAGTAACAAGTGATAGGACGAGAGGAAACAGCCTCAAATTTCATCAGGGGAGGTTTGGATTGGATATTAGGAAAAACTTCTTTACTGAAAGAGTGGTCAGGCATTGGAAGAGGCTGCCCAGAGAGGTGGTGGAGTCCCCATCCCTGGAGGTGTTCAAAAAACGTGTAGATGTGGCACTTTGGGACATGGTTTAGTAGGCATGGTGGTGCTGGGTTGACGGTTGGACTAGATAATCTTAGAGGTGTTTTCCAGCCTTAACGATTCTGTGATTCTGTGACCTTCTGCTGGGACCTCCTCCCACCCTGCCCCCGGGTCTCCATGTCAGGCCAGCCCATGGCCATAAGTCCTTGCCCTGAGCCAATGTCCCATGCCATGGTGGTGCTTCTCTGCCGCCCTGCCACAGCCGTGGCTCTGCCTGACCATGGACCACATCGATCCACGTCCTGACCCGGGCGCTAGTGTCCTCCCAGGAAATGCCCATGATGGCTCTGGGACTGGGACAGACCTGGGACTGTCCCAGTATGGATGTAGCCTCCTTCTGAGGGGAGAAAACATCTCAGCCATAAGGAGATGAACTGTGCGATGCTGCACACCTCCACAGTCACAAAATGCCTTTGCCTGCCTGTGTGTTTGTGCAAAAACGCAAAGCAAGATCTGCTTTCCAAGCCAGGTTGGAACTGGTGTTCCTCAAGAAGAAAACATCATGTAAATTCCTCTGAAGGAAGAAAATGGAGATGGACAGCTGACCGTTTCAGCAGGCTTTTACTTAGAAATAATTTTAAACAAATCCCTTTATTCTACCATCTGACATCAACTCTTAGTTAATTTGGCAGATGCTGACTTTATAGTTACTGTGAAATTACCCAGTAAGAGTAGGAGATTCCAGGAAATTTATTTCTGCTTGTAGTTTTCCATTATTTTCTACAAGTAGAACAGCAGGAACAAGCTGAGGTTTACCAAACCTCATTTACCTGGGTGTCAGTTCTTGTTTTAGCTCTGGCTGACCTTCCAGCTACTTTTCATTTTTAATTGTTTCTAAAGAAAAAACTTTGAAACTGATGTTGGCATTGCTGTAATGGTTAATTAGTGCTACAAATACCTTATTATTCTATTCAGAAATGTAGATTTATAATTTTTACCGAATTTCGTGTCAGAAAGGATACTCAAAACTGATTGATGCATCTGAGTGAAAGAAGTCAGTTGAGGAAGAAGAGAAACAGGGCCAAATGTTATTAATAGAAGAAGCTTTAGTATTTACTACATTGTTTGGGCAGTATCATATGCTGTATTGGGGAATGGCATTCCTCTATGGCCAGATACCAGTCTAGCTCTGGCTCCATTGTTTTTCAAATTCTCTCACTCTGAAAACACTTTTTCAGTCTCACTTTAGTTCTACAACCCATTTCTCTCTTAGACTGAAATGCAATATCCCACTAAATTACCCTCCTTTAGCCTGGGTGACTAATCCTCAAATCCTTGTCTGCATTGCAACCCTTTAAAATATTTCTTTGTTGTTACCTATATTGGTGGGAGGCTAGAAAACAGCTGAACTGGAAAAGAGTGAGTGCCAGCACCAGCAGCTGCAACGGCAAAAAGAACAAACCCGCTACAAATACTCCTGTTACACTGCTTAATCCCTGTAATTTCCTCCAGTAGCACAATGTCTCGTAAGCAGCGTTTAAGCATCTCATAAATAAACACTGATACGATGCCCGGTGTTCAGGTAACTTTTGTGTTAGGTAATAAGGAACATTGGTTCTTAATTTGTCTCTGTTTGATGAGTCTTTAAAGTATGCTAGAACGGGATCAGTTATATGCTGAATCTGGTTAAATCCCAGCAGTCTACATTTCTCACATTTTACCTCTATACAGAAAAATAGGATTTTCAGAAATATATGTTACAGACTGAGCTACAAGAATATCTCTAAGATATTTCATAAATTGTCAAGAGAAGAATGCTAAAAAAATCAGGGACAAAAACATAACTCCAGAGAAGTAGAGCCAAAGCAGGAGAATCTCGGATAGCAGCAGAAGAAACAAGGCCTCTAGAACAGTGTGTCATCTTGCTTTAGTACTGCCTCCTCTTTTCTGTTTGAAATGTCTTCTAGGAACTTCTGAAACAAAAGTAATAAAAGCAATGGGGGTTGGCAAGCCTAATATCTAATTATATTTTCAGAAGAAAGTAAGTACTTCTACCTTTTTACACTGAACCTCAAAAATATAAGCATCCACAAGAGACCATAATTTTTAAAATAAAATCTCAAAGGTAGTTTTTGTCTCCAATTTGCAGTTTGTATTATGTTGGAAAGCATCATGGGTCACTCTGCTATAGTGTCTTTGGTTCAACTCCGGTATAATGGTTTTATTTTAGTAGCATTTTGTTCACTGGTAGTTGGTAAATCACTCAGGATAATTCTGAGGATACACCTACTGACTTCAGAATATTTAATTAATGATGAGGTAAGGGTTTCACCCTCTTCTCCAAAGTTTGCACTTGCAGAAAAAAAAGAAAGTTAATCCCACTGAAGTGAGAAGCAACAGAAAACAACAACACATAGAGTTCAGTTTTCTGAAATCATGGTCTTTAGCTGGATAAAAACTGATGGTCCTATGGTTTGAATGTCAGCGTAAAACTTCCCTATTTATTTGCTAAAAATAGGTAAGTTCCGTAACATATTTTGAGCCATAGAGAACAAATTTTTGGAATAATGTTTATTGATGAGCTTCCTCCAGGTCTGCCAAAATATTGGTCAGCTGGATGGATAGTGGTTTCGTACAGGGTAAGATCTTAAAAATATTTTTTGACAAAGCGAGATACAGTTGTGAAAGAATTAAAGTCTAATGTCGCTTTCTAACCAGCAGTGAGCTTGACTTAAAAGCAGGAAGTGAAAGACTGAATTCAGTTGCAGACCTTATTTATAACTAATCGTCAAGGAATACAGCTATTTATTCAGCCAGATCTTTGTAACTGCGAATAGGCAGGTTTCATATTGGGTTTCTATGCGAACAGAATCAGACCAGAAACCATACCTATGACTTAATAAGTCAGTGAAACAATGCAATTTTTTTAATCTGGTATACTTAAATAACCTGTCTTTTTCCCCCTCTGGTACATAAAAAAATGTCTAGTCTTCATTTATCTAAGAAAGTTAAAAGTAAAGAAGAGAGCATATATGGAATTAGCTTGTAAGACTGAAAAAAATAAAGCCACAAGGAGCTTTTTATTAGGCAATTTTTTGGGCTTGGACACTTCAAAGAAATATAAATTATCACCTACTTAAATCCCACTGATAATTAAGGATTGCCAGACAATAAACTATTGAAGTTATTAGACTTTCTTTGTGTCTTATCTTTTTCATAGGATTTTTTCTAGATGATGGAAAAGAAAGAAGGAAAAAAGAAGACTCAACATTTAAACAGGGGGATTAAAATATTTCACCGTGAAGAAAAAACACATTTTCAAAAATGAAAGCCTGCAACAAACTTTCATATAGAGATGTCTACATATGTTTGCAAGTGGGACTGGTTTATATCTGTAGAGCAAAAAATGAAACTCATTGTTTGGATGCAATCCCTTACTGTATTGATGAGTGTCTTAGAGACTATGAGAAGAATAAGGGTGCTTATCTTTTTTTGTTTCTAATGGGAAGACAAGTGATTTTATTTAGTTGTATCATGCTGCTCTACTTGTTTTGGCAATTTCAGGGGGACTAAATCATATAAAAACATAGGGCCTGGGGCAGGACAGAAAATAAGGCTAAATATTAGTGTGTGGTTGGTTTTTTTCATGAAAAGAGAAGAAAATGTCTTGTATCAGAAGTCTTTCAAGCTTGTCTTCATACCTAAGTTTTACCAGCTTCATTTCTTTTCCTGCTGTCCTGTGTCAGAGGCAGCCTGTTGGAGAAAAGATACCAATATGTGGTAGGGGGCAGAAAACTGGATGTGCACGGATGTGTGATGCCCTAAAGGAGAAGCAGTTAGAATAATGACTCAACTCACTGCAATCAAAATGGTCTGCAAAACTCATTTCTCCGATTTAGCCTTCCCAAAATAACTACTTCCCTTAAGTGCAAACACAGGCACGGTCCTGTTTCTGCTAAGGCTCTTTCCTACCTTTGAGAGAGCAGAGAGAGAAAGATTTCTGATCTGCAGAATCCGGAGATGCTGCCCAGATCACTGCTGGTGCCACAGCTCCCCAAAATCATAGAATCATAGAATCATTAAGGTTGGAAAAGACCTCTAAGATCTTCTAGTCCAACCGTCAACCCAACACCACCATGCCTACTAAACCATGTCCTGAAGTGCCACGTCTACACGCTTTTTGAACACGTGTAGACTCTCCTTCTGCTGGGTAGTCACTTGGGCACACTACGGACTCATGGGCTCCTGAGCTTCACACTTCAAAGTGGATTCCAGCTGCTTTGTGAGGACAGAGTGACTTTAGGGCTTCATGGAAAGGTGAATTTCATGTCTCAGCTGAAGGAGGCACTCCAGGTCAAACACCGATCCCCCAGAAACATCTCAGCAGCCTTGGAGACAGTCTAGTTGACCGGTCTGGGAAAATGGTTTAGACAAGTATTTTTCAAAGGATGGTCAAGGCACAGGGGTGGGACGGTTGCAAGGGTTTGCCACTGATTACAGCTGGCTCTGACTTCTCCACTCTGGAGGGAGTGAAGAGGAAGAGCAGTATGTCCTCTGAGAAGGAGCAGGGGAGGTGGTGACACCTGAAGAGTGAGAAGCACAGGGGCAGGCAAACAGTAGTTCAGACAGGAAAGGAATACACAGGCCTAAATAAAACATGCATAATTATTTCCCTGCCTTGTTGTTGTTGTTGTTTTGTTGTTTTTTTCTTTTTAATCAGTGTTCTAGAATATTCAAAATGTTTTAAGGAATGTGGGATCCTTTGCATTCCCTTTTTCTCCTTCCACTGAATTTTCCTTTTGAAAACAAATGTCTGAGAATGTCTTTTTGAACACAAACCTCTGAGAATGTCTTTTTTTTTCTTTCTTTCTTCCACCCCTGAGAGCATCTGGTAGTTCTCTCATTTTCAAATAGAGGGGAGAACTCTTTTATATGAAAACATAATTTGTGTAGTTGGGTAACTCTTGGATGATCCACTCCCTAGAATTATCAGCCCATAGAGTTACAGTGGTTCTTCTCAGCAGCTGTTTTTTTATCTGTAACATGTAAAATCAGGTATCATGTGAGCAGAAGATGACAGAATATGGTTTGTGCCATGATCATGGACATGTATTCATGTCCAAAATAGAGTAAGAAAACAACAGAGAAAGCAGACAAGCCTTATGTTCAACACAGTGTTGGTAATTTGATTACATATATATACGTATACTTACGTGTATAAGAACAAGGGAAAAGAGTTTCCCAAACTGACCAAGACTCATAAAAAGTGCATAAATGCTCCAAGTCTATCCAGCTTGAATAGGAAACAGAGAAAAACAGATATATGCAAATTGACTTTGAATAGTAATAAGAAAGAAGCAGGGAGTAAGTGTTTCTTTTATTTAGAAGAAAACTGGATGTGTTCTGACCTTGACTTTTTAAAATGTTTTTACACTTCGGAGATGTCCAAACATTTGCCAGCAGTTCTTATGCACACAATCTTCTGTATTTTCGACATCATAATTGTCTTTCTCAACAGTTCTAACAGTTCTGATTGCTTATGCTCCTGTGGTGTTTTATTTTTTCAAGATTGCTGTTCATACTAGCCAAATCCCCCAAAAGTGCAGATATTCAGTGGATAAAAATTGAAGCAAAAAATTAAAAAAATACTTGACTTACTCGCAATCCAAGAGTGTTTTTCCTTCAGATCATCCCACTGTCATCCCTGGACCTGGGAAAGTATAAGTTTGATGTTAAGATTAGATATGGATTGGAATAAATGCTGTTTCTCTGAAAATGAAGCTGGAAACAGACATTGCTAACATTCCCATTTCACACTCAACTTCCTTCACATCCTTCTCATGATCTCAGTTTTTATGTTCTCAAGCAGAAGGAGAAGGAAAATGGCCTAGTGTCCTGTCATCGCTTCAGCTGTAGGTCAGAGGGCCTACTCTTCACTTTTTCCTTTTATTTTCATCAACAAATTTGCATCTGAAAAACAGCTTGCTACTGGCTCTTTGGGACCCACATCTTTATGAACCACAATTTTTCCTCAAACTGAGCCTTCTGGTGGAAGTTATTTTCCAGCATCACAAAAGGACTGAAGACAGAAATTAAAATTAATCTAATTTTGTTTGTAACTCTTTCACCAAGGCTATCACAGGCAGCATTCACTTAACAGGGTGATTTCTGCCTGAGAGAAGAATCAGCTTCTGACTAAAGAAAATAATTAAAAATTTACTTTGGGGAAAAAAGAAGTCTTAAGTCACATTGGTCTCTATTGGATCAGGAAGGTAACGTGACATATTGATGTATTTTCAGAGAGTATCTGAATTAAAGGGAAATAAAGATCATGGCTGAAAGTGTCTACTTAGAAATATTAGGAACTAGGTAGCTTGAAAGACAAGGCCTTTTATTGCGTGTTTTATGTAGTATTGCTTCCTTGCATCTCAGGATAAATAATTTTGAATTTATTTAAGAGCTAATGTGCTGAACGAGAATGATTATTGCTATTTTATGGGAGAATTTCTGTTCACCATTTAGGTTTCAGCCCTGTTTGTTTGTTTGAGGAGTACTAGCTGCTTGCAGTATTCCCTTGACTATGATAGTACAGTTTCATGCTTCATAACACTCCTATTTATTTCCAGATTTAGATGATCATAACTTTTTTGATACTCTGATACCTTTCATAAAGTTAAATCAAGAATTATTTGCTGCGGGTAACTTGGAAGTGCAGCCGTTGAACAGAGCAGAGGAAGGACTGTAGAAAAATTACATCCACCATAGCAATATTGTCTGGGATCTCAAGAAGGGTGAGACAGAAGTCATCTTCCTGCCAGAGTAAAATGTAAATTTCTTGTCTTAAAGACAACCAGGTCTGTAAATTACGTGTAAAGTAAATAGATGAACTTTCACATAGCTTACTTTGTTACAAAGAGACCTAAAAATCATTAAAGAGAGCAGAGACATAAGGGAAGAAAATGGATGCATTTAAATGCTGCAGTGTGCAATTCATACACCTGTATTAAATTTTAAATGATGCAATAGAAGTAAAGACATGCAGAAAAAGGCAACAGGTTGCCCCTGGCCAAAACTGAGGAGTAGTTCCCATATGAAGAACTTTGCAGTCTGGAAAAGAAATGACGGGTAGGATAAAAATGGAGGGAGGGAAACCTATCTCATGAGTAGCACAGAGATGGCAGATAGGCCATCTTATTTACCTTCTTATTTACCATTTCTCATGGGTCAAAAACTGTAAGGTACCAAGTAAGGTGGCAAGTTCCAAAAAGACAACAGAGTAAGCAGACGAGCCTGATGTTCAACATGAAGTTGGTAATTTGATTATACATACGTACACACACACACACATATGTGTATATTTACATGCATGGAGAGAGAGAGAAAGGAGATGCTACTTCACATAGTGAACTCAAGCTGTGAAACTCCTTGCTGCAGTATGTTATGGATGTCAAAATTCTGCTTGGGTTCAAAAAGCAATTGGAAAATGCATAGTAGATAAATCCCTCTAGCCCCGCTGAACACAAGCTCAGGAAGTTCATGAGCTGCTGATTACTGGAAGAGTTTGTTGTAGAAAAGTTCACTTTAGGCTCACTTCGTTTTGTACTCTGAGGCATTTTTTTATCATCTTTTTTTTTTTGTCAAAGATGGGTTACTGAGCAGGGCAGAGCTGTGATCTGTCACAGTAAAACTGTAGTTATTTAAACTGAAATGTATGAAGAGTCATAACCATTTTGTATCTATTTGCAAGCTTAGCTGTAGTGCTTATGTGTAGTAATAGTTAATTAAAGCTAGCTAATACAAATCCAGGCTTTCTGATGAAAATAATAATAATAATAATAATAAGAATAACAATAACCAGAATAAGAATAAATGACAGTGACAAGAATAACAATAGCAAGAATAATATTAACAAGAATAACAATAATAAGAATGCTGCTCTGCTCTGCTCTGCTCTGGTGAGACCCCACCTGGAGCCCTGCGTCCAGCTCTGGGGTCCTCAGCACAAGAAGGACATGGAGCTGTTGGAGCGGGTCCAGAGGAGGCCACAAAAATGCTCCGAGGGCTGGAGCCCCTCTGCTACGAGGACAGGCTGAGAGAGTTGGGGCTGTTCAGCCTGGAGAAGAGAAGGCCCCGGGGAGACCTTAGTGCGGCCTTGCAGTGCTTCAAGGGGGCCTAGAGGAAAGATGGGGACAGGCTTTTTAGTAAGGCCTGTGGTGACAGGACAAGGGGTGATGGTTTTAAACTAAAGGAGGGGAGATTTAGGCTGGATAGAAGGAAGAAATTTTTTACACTGAGGGTGGTGAAGCACTGGCACAGGTTGCCCAGAGAGGTGGTGGAGGCCCCATCCCTGGAAACATTCCAGGTGAGGTTGGACGGGGCTCTGAGCGACCTGATCTGGTTAAAGATGTCCCTGCTCACTGCAGGGGGGTTGGGGTAGGTGGCCTCGAAAGGTCCCTGCCAACCCAAAGCATTCCATAATTCTGTGATTCTGAATAATGGTGACAAGAATAACAATAGTGAGAATAATATTAACAAGAATGACAATAACAATAACAATAATAATAATAAATAATTGTAACAAGAATAACAATAACAAGAATAACAATAAGAACAATAACAAGAATAAGAATAAATAACAGTAACAAGAATAACAATAACAAGAATAATACAAATAACAATAACAAGAAGTAACAGTAACAAGAATAACAATAAGAATAACAAGAATAAATAAAAATAACAATAATAACAACAACAACAATAGTAATAGTAATAGTAATAGTGGTAGTAATAAGATTGATAATAACAACAATAATAATAGCAATAATAGCTATAATACTAATAATAGTGATAGTAATAATAATAATAGCATTTATTTATTCTCTTTATTTTTGCAGTACTTCATGGATTTTTTTAATACACCGTTGAAGCTGGGCGCCCGGTGAATATGTTCTCCCCGGGAGGAACTGAAGAGGGACGGCACCCCGTTTCTCCGGGCGAGATGCAGTCGCGGCAGCCCCCTGTTTTTGGGGGTTTGACCGGGTTTGGCCGCAGCCCCGGTCTGGCCGGCGGTGCCGGAGCCCGCAGCGGCCGCAGCCGCCACCCGGTGCCGCTGTGCGACCGGGAACCGCCGGCCCCGCTCCGCTCCGGCACCGGCCCCGCTCCCCATCAGCCTCAGCCTCCACCCGCTGTAAGGAAACGGCCAGAATGTTAAAGATGGAGTTGGTGGCTTCCCTCGTGTGTAATTTTTTTTTCAGCCGTTTTCGCAACTGAACATCGTTTTGGATGCTTAACCACTGCTTAACTTAGACTACTCACTACAAAACAAGGAAAAGAAAAATGTATGGGCATGCGACCTCTTCTCCTCCTCAGTAACTTAAAGTACAGATCCACTTTTCTACGAATACAGCAAACGACGAATTTCCAAACATCAGCCCATCCCACGGGAAGGGTTTTGTCACGGTGGAGAGCGCTTTTCAGGAGGAATCGTTGTGAGACAAGAGAAAAGTGGAAACCTTAGTGCTTAAAATAACCTTACAGTCTCCTGGCAGTAAATCCCGGCTCTGCTTGGCACGGGGAGGTACCGCAGGCATTGGCCCGTTCAGCAGCAGCGTGCACTGGTGCTCGTGCAAGTGTCGGAGAACGTCGGTGAGGGGGGAGCACCATGAGGACAAGAAGACCGTAAAGAAGGAGCACACTGTGCCATTTCTGTAATTCATGGTATGCAAAACAATTTCAGGCTGGTTTCAGATGCAAGCCAACGCAGGATACGTATAAAAACATGAAGGCCAAACAAATGTCTTAAATAACCATCCCCTAAAAGCTCTTTGGGTTTCAGCTCAGTCTCCCAGCACTGGCAGATTTATTTAATGAGGTTTTCCTGACAAGCGCATGCTTACAGTGATATATGAGGTGCAGCTCTGAACTGTTAATCCAGTTAAGCTCACAAATAAACCTGGGTTTATACGTGAAACTATTTATTCAACTGTGTGTTTTTCTTGACTGCTACTAGGCCAAATTTTAGTGTTGACTGGAGTAGGAAAAACACCCCATCATTTTATGTGGTGCAGATGTAGGTGCGGGCTACTGAGGCCTGCAGCTATGCTGAAAAATGCACATATATACTAAAGAAAGAGTAAGCTAACTTTAAAAAGCAAGTGCAAGATAGTAAAAGACCCAAAAGAAATAAAACAAGGTCTTGTTATTGCCCATAGATTATCCCAGCAAAACGTGAGAAAGGAAGGAAACAATTTTGCTGTTCTTTTCTTCTGTTTATGGTAACTTTGAGCTTTGTCCTTTCTTGTCTCTGACAAATCTTCTTTGGGTCTGGCTGAGGTGGTCTGATGACCTTTCCCCATGGCAGCCCTCACAGTGCTGTGTTTGTGTCGGTAGCTGGAAAGGCGTTGATAACACACCAGTGTGTTGGCTACTGCTGAGCAGCGCTCGCACAGCATCAAGGCTGTCTCTCCAACGTTCCCCCCTCACCAGTAGGCTGGGGGTGGGCAAGATCTTGGGGAGGGGGCACAGCCAGGACAGCTGACCCAAACTGACCAAAGGGATATTCCATACCCTATGGCATCTGCTCAGCGATAAACGCTAAGAGAAAGGAGGAGGAAGGGGGGGACATTTGTTATTTAAGATGTTTGTCTTCCAGAGCAACTGCTAGGCGTACTGAAGCCCTGCTTCCCGGGAAGTGGCTCGACATCACCTACTGATGAGAAGTAGAGAATACAATCTTTGTTTTCCTTTTGGTTTTGCGTGTGGCCTTTGCTTTTGCTTTTATTAAACTGTCTTTATCTCGACCCACAAGTTTTTTTCCCATCCCATTTTGTCCCAACCCCCCTGTCCTGCTGAGGAGGGGAGTGACAGAGCGGCTTGGTGGCACCTGGCGTCCAGCCAAGGTCAACCCACCACATGTTGATAGCCCCTCTCAGCTTCTGCCCTTTCTCCATCATGATGCTCCTCAGCTCCTTCTGCAACTTGTACATCGTTGTGCTTTCCTGTTCCCACCTTTCTCCCTGCAAATCCTCCGGCAAGACTTTTACTTCTGGTGAAGCTGAAGTCACAGGAAATCTTCCTGTGCTACGGTTTTAGCTCGTGCCCCCACAGCGGGGAAGCATAGAGATCGCTTGGAGCACCAAGGGGTTTGCACGCTCCTGTCTTCTGAGTCAAGGTTTCCAGCATTTCTGTTTGCACAAAAGTCAATAGAACTGGCTGTGCTGTGGACAAAGAGAGAATGAATCTGCTCGGTGCATTCCCAACCAGGCGAGGAAGAGTTGTCTTTCTGAAAACCCTGGTTATGTTTCCCACTTTCACCCTTGCAGTGCCAAGCTCGGTGTCTCGGTTTCCCAACCCATGCAGTGTTTCCTTCTATTGCTCTCTCCCCTCCACACCTGAGTACGTATTTCTTCTCATGTTCATCCCTGGATCCCCTCCTGCCTGTCCTCATCATGTTCAGATCAAACAGTTCCTCTTAAAGGTCCTGGAGGCCACTGGGTGCCACCGAGAACACATGAAACTTTCCATTGCCCATTATTTCCAACAATTTTCCACACTCTGTTCTCAAGCAGCTGGGAGTAATCAGAGAAGGATACATCTGTCACCCCCCCAAACACCGAGGATTGTTTTCAACTGCTGTGTGTCTGTGTGACAAAAATCTGTCCATCTTAAAATGCGAGCCCTCTGGGAGGGTTGGTCTAGTGTTCAAGAAGAGGGCGTTGGCACATCGCATGGTACTGAGGGAGCACAAGATGTGGTCAGATCTTGGATCATCTGCTCACCACGCTTCATCCCCTGGTCAATCAGCGTGGTGCTGCTGCCATTCTGCTCACCGCTGGCCTTCATCCAAAGAGCTTGTGTGTGGAGGAGGAGCTCCATGCGCTCCTTCCTCTCGCTCCTATCCTAACACGTTCAAAGCGTTACAGTCCTTCAGAGAAATGGTTGGCATAGGTTTTCCACATGGGCTTAAAAATACGTTTTTATTGTGCTTTCTTATCCATGGCAGTCCCATTTTGACTCTTGTTTTCAAAAACCTGAGCCGGAGGCAGCAACCGTGCATGTAGAGGTTTTGCTTGTGACAGGACTGTTGTGTCGCGAGCAGCTGAAAACAGACAGTTCGTCAGCTTTAATGAGAAACAACACTGAACATGCATGCCTGTAACAACCACAGCTTTTACATTTGTTTTGGGATTTAATTGTTTTCTGATGGAAAAACAACTTCTTTCTCGGCTCCATTCTCACCCATACAACATCTTTCTTATTTCCTCTTTGCCTCTTCTGCTCCTATTGATTTGGTAAGGACTTAGCTGGATGCTTTGAATTTTTGCCTTTTTGTTTCGGAAGGCACCGTGCCCATACAAAATAAATATGATGGCAAAAATTCCCAAGTGTTGAAGCGTTTGTGGAGATTTCCCCTTCACTTTTAACTTTGTTTATTCACATATTATCATTTTTTTATGCAAAATGAGGCTGTTGTTCTTTAACGCTGGAGTGCCAAAGTTTTTCAACCTGTTTATCTCCTGACTGAAGGACTGGAAGTTGTATGATGCAGAAGATATCTGAGTATTTAATCATTCTTGGTAAATTCAGTTTGACTACTTTTTTAACTCATGTGGTATAACTTGGTGTGACTTCACTGAAACCAGTGAAACTATATCAACATATGTCACAAAAGGATCAAGATCTATGTAAAAATGTACCAACAATTTAGAAATATTAATAAACATTGGCATAAACAGGGATCTGTATATGGTACATGTGTGCTTGTAACACATATTTTTATTTTGATATATTAAAATGTTTTGCTGTATGTGAATGTCTCTAGTACATGACATTGTACTTTTTTTAAAAAAAAATATAGTCCTGATTTAACTACACTTATCTCACTGTGTTTGTGCTTCAAAACAACATAAAGTGCACAGTGACTGACTGACTAAAAGATATTTTCAATATGAAGACTTAGTGTTATTTTTGTAGATAATAAAAGAAAATTTAAATTTTAATCAAAATGCTTTAGAGGAGCAAAGGAATAAGGTACATTTACCTGCCAAATGTGTTTTTCTCTTTGCTCTTACTGATTCTCTTTAATTTTTAAACAAAATGACACCTGTGAAACTGAACAGATTTCTTCAGGAAGGTACTTACGCCATATAGTATTGGAAACCTCATCTAAAATTGTTTTTGTATGAATCCAAGGTTTGCCTTTTACATTCTAACTTATTTTGTTGTATAATAAGGTGCACACATATCATATTTGAAGTGAGAAAATAAAAAATAAAATTCATTTGCAATAGGTTAATTTGGAATCATGGCAGGAAGAATGGTTTCAAACCCTTTCCTGAGCAATTAACAAAAAGTCTCAAGTAGCTGACTTAGATTAGTGGATTCTGACTTATGTGCATGTCTCAACAGAGTCTAATGCTATAATTGTATTCTGGTAAATAAAAATTCAATTGTATTTTTGGTATTAAAGGTATTTTAATAGATAAGATCTGCAAAATTATTGAAAAATTAGGCTTTTATTATCCATGGAAGTTTGTGACTTTATTACAAACTGGGTAACCCAACTGTCATGCAATGGTGTTTTAAGAAAACTGACTTGACCCAAGTTCCTTATTGCCCTAGAAAACAGTTGTATGGGGTATGGAAGCCAATTCTGAAGCTGTCAAAACTTTAAAATAAGTCAGAATATTTTCACTTTTATGGTGGTCTGTGGTGTGCTTGGAAAGTTTGGATACAGCTTTGAAAGCTATCGGATAGCTTTGTTTCTCCTACACAGCACTCCAGCATGCCCTCCTACACTAGTGCTGGGAATGGCTTTCAAAACAATTTGGCTCCATCAATTCCATACCAATTTTCCTCTGCAAAATAAAAAAAAAACACCAAACCTCAACTGGTTAGCTACAGCTATGTTAGACTCATGTTTAAGTAATCAAGTGGTACATAAGAGACTGAACTGAGAGAGATGAAGACTGCACTAGAAGTGGTGCTGAGGAGAGGTGCAGAGGTGTTCTTCTGCATGTATATACCTAAACTTGAACAGGTTTTGTTATGCTTAATCCTATGGTAGCAGACATGACACAGCAAGGTACATACATGTAGCTTTCCCAGGCACCAAAACTGCTGGAGGACACACAACCATCTATGTCACAAGTTGAGTTATGCAGGAGAAGCTGTGTTCATTATTTGAGGGCCCTACCCCTCTCAGCCTGAAAATTTGTGCTCCTGTGGTACAAGTCCTTGGTGCAGACACATCTGGAAACAAAAGCGAGACTGGTAAGAGTGCGATGTCATTTAGTAATAGGGAAGCAACCTTTAAATGGTAGAGGAAGTTTATCTGTGGTGTACAGCGCTCAGCATAGGCTAATGTAAACCAAAAAGACAATGAAGTGTTTGAATTTTTTCATTAATTAAAATGGCTGATTTAATTTTCTTCAATAATTCATGAAGTTTCAGTTTCAAGAAATGGATCAGTGGCTGAATTTTAACCATTTCGTAAAGTCTGATTCAATTTTCTTAACCCCACCTCGTTATAGCTACAGGGTTATACAAGAGGGAGAAGAGAGTCCTGCTAAAGAACACCTCAGACTGAAAATAATTCACTTATCACTCTTACAAAATTTTAAAGAGTAGGATTAATTTCTGCGATCTTTACAATCGAAACACTGAGTCTAAACTGATACTGTTTAATGGTCATCATGTCTTACCTTTTGAATTAAAAGATTCGGAGGACAACTGATGAAAGGCATCTCTTGTGGTTGTCATTATTATATGTGGGCGGGTTGGACTAGATGATCTCTAAAGGTCCCTTCCAACCCAAAGCATTCTATGATTCTATGATAATGCTGGCAAACGAAGGGAAGACTTCCAAGGTAATGCGTTTGCCTTGTACTAAGAATCAAGTTTTAGGAGATGCAGAGTCATCGTTGCCTTACATCTCATTGATTTCTACTGAACAGGAATTCTGCACATGTGAGAAATGCCGAAAGGTCTCAGACTGGGCACCTGCAACCGCTGGTGTTAAGACTGGGAGAGATCTTCTTGGACATGGAGTCTACCTGTCTGCTACATCAGGCAACAGCTCATCTAAACTGATGAGAGCTGATCCTGCTCTGTCTTGTAACTGCATACATTTCACGCTAACATCAGGAGGAGTTTTGCAGCATCTCACTCTTCTGGTGCTTAAAGCTGCTAATTTCCAGTCAGATTTTTTCACAGCCAATTTTTTCTTTGTGCTTAATATGAGTCCACATGGACTGTTTGACCCAAATTCACACCACACCGACGTTTGATACACCTTGCTTCACTATTTAAAAGTCTCTATCACCCAAAACTTGGGTTTTCTCAGAGAGCTTGGATTGACAGGAACATGAGGCCAATATGCAGTACCAGTCACAGTACCCTACTTTATATTTCATTGATGTGAAAAGTAGGAGCCAAGTTCTGGATAGGAACATAGCCTGGTCTTGCTGTATTTACGTGATAATCAGTATTCAAAGCAAACCTCGCTGCAACTGACTATCCTAAGGTTCATTATGTGTATATCTGCCCAGCCCAACATCATAAAAAAATCTACCTTCTTTCAGAGATATTTCTTCAAAGCAGACCCTGAAGGCATCCACCTCCAAAACCCAACTTTCTATGGACAGACCCAAGGAGTCAGTCACTCTTCAACAGAATGACCAGTAAGAGGTAGATAACTGATACACAGGGAGTCACCGTAAGGCCAGCTGGTGAGTGTCTAAGTAATATACTGGATCAAAAAAGCATCTGAAAATTTTACTGTTAGGCACCACTATTTTACTTCACATTTTGAGCAAAGCCTTAATCTCAAATGGAGATGAAAAACGGGGATTTGTTTGGTGCTCGGTGCTCGTGTTCTTTTTCTTTTGGACGGTTGTCAGTATGACAATGTATGATACTTTGAGAATGGTTATGAGAAGCATTAGTTTGTAAAGCAGCATTGTTTATTCATTTAATTCAAGGAATATTTACTAATGTGTCTATGCTCTACCTATGCAAGCCTTACTCAGAAGTGGCAAGAGCATCTAATGTAGTTTACATCCCTTTCACAAGTCCCGGGCAATTTACATTTACAATGACTGTTCGTTAGTGATAACGACAGCTTGCATCTTGCTGTGGAAGGATCCAGCAGCTCCTGTCAGTGCACTTGCTCTCAGAAGTGGCCAGATACCAGCGTCCACCTGGACTTAGAAAGCTGCTCTGCTTAAGGTGAGTTCAGGTTAGAAATTTCTGTTCATGCTTTCTGCTGGAGCTGCTTTGTTCTGACCTCACTGTCTGGTTCTGATGTCACAGTCCTTTGGCTTTATTCACAGAGTAACCTAGAAATGGACAACCTAACCCCACAAACAGGTTTCATGGGTGGAAGTCAATCTACTTAAACAGCACTGTTAACTAGGACAGAATTTAGCCACGCTAAGAAGATCTGAGAAGAGATAATTGTTGGAATAAAATCTCCCTAAGGCAATATTGAAGGCAACTCCGATGAAGGGAATAATTGGCATATAATTGTTATACGTGTCTTTGGACCCTAAAACTGTTGAAAAGTTAAAATATTGGCTAAAGTACAATTAATTATTTTAGAGCCAAAAGTATTTTTGTATTCAGCTAGCAAATCTTATCCAGTACTTAAATAACCTAATTAAGAGAAACAAATGTCCTGAAACCTCAATAACCTAGGAAAAGAGGAGTTATCAAATGATTTCTTAACTTCAATAACAAGAAGCATGATAATTCCCATAGTATAATTAGCTGAGACCTTGATATATTGCATATTAGAAATAATGGTTATGTCTAATCAGAATGAGTTCTTCCTCATATTTTTCCGTTCCATTAAAAAGTGAAGCACCCTCAACCTAATTATGAATGTTGATAGATTACAATGGTGAAATGAAGAATAAGAGACAAAATTAATTAGTCATGTTAATGAACCTTTAATTTCATTTATACCCTTTTGGTCTTTTGAGAAGAAAAAGAAGATTCCCTAACACTTCAAGGAATAAATTGCTCATTAGTACTTTCACCTCTTTTCTGCAGAGACTGGATTTTCAGTGGTTTTCTTGCACTCCCCCATTACTCATTTATCTGTTAGTGGTATTTCTCTTACCCATTTAACGAAGAGAGGTGCAAGGTTAATATCGATGCAAATACTGGCAACATTTTAGTATGGTCCTCTGATGTGGACCTTCAGGTTTTGGAAATATACTTTCTGCTCTGGAATTCAGTCATAGCTATTCAAGGCCTTTTTCCTTACCCTGAGCCCTCTGTCTAGGCTCTCACGCTCTTTTCAGTGTTTAATCTGGTAAATCACTGCAGAAGAAACAGTTTTGTATTTCCCTCTTAAGACTCACAGCTTCTTCTGTTTCTGAGCTCTACGCCAGCCTCACAGTCCTAGAGCTGCTACGCCTAAAGGATAATTTCACATGCTCTCCAAGTCCCCAGAGTGCCTTAGACTATTTTATGTCCACACACGATTTTGTTAAAACGTGTGCCAGCGCTTGAGCTCAAGAAGTGCCGAGTCAGCACATGAAGCACCCGAGTGCTGGCGACGGAGCCTCGACATACAGGGGAGAAGAAAGCAGCCAGGACCTCGAGTCCCAGGCATGAGCATTCCCTGATTATGCAGTTTTCCTGTGAAAGAACTCAAAAGCAGAGTCTGTCCTGCTGTTTCTCAGAGAAAAGGGATGGAAGTGATTGTAAATAAAACAAATTTGCAGCACGCCTTCAAGGGCTTTGCATGCGTTTGAATGTACTTCAACTCTTCTGTTTTTTAAAAAGCCTAAGAAAGAGTTGCCAGCAATTAGCTGTGAGGATAAAAGAGGGAAGTTTAATTCTCAGATGTCGTGCTCTGCCCAGTTGGGCTTTTTGCATGTCAGGATGAAAGGCTTGGATCAAAATTTGTAGTGCTTCATCCCAGGTCTTGAACCCACACACAACCATTTATCCATGACTCCTGAGGGGAGGGTGAGATGTTCGAACATATGAACAGCGTCCCAGAGGAGTCCCTAGGTCACAGCCTGGTCAGTGTCTCATGGAGAGGTGTCCTGGGAGGAAGGGTAAGAGAGGACAGAGTTTCTAACAAGTCATTAGATGCCCGTGGAGCACGACACAGTGGTGCAGCCAGCATCTTCTTGCCAGGACATACCAGGACTCTCCTTCAGGCAAAGGAAAGCTTTCCCAGGGTTATTTTATTGTACGTTTTAAAGAACGACTCCTCTCCATTTTACTATAATCTGACTTCTAAAACAATGTTGTTAGGTAGAATATGATTAAAAAATAGGAGGTATTCAAACTATTTAATTCCTTCTGCAAATAAAAAAGGATTAACTGTAATATACATGCCTATGAATTTCTAAATATGATTTGGGGAGAAAATAATAGATGTGACACATGGCAAGACATAAGAATATATTCCAAACTTTGTTTCTTAGTATTCAGCACTTTTTTTCCCAGCACTCAGCACCATAAAATCTTAGCCGAGGGGAGGGGGTGAGATAAATTACCCGGCACAGAGCATAGCTTCCTTCTAACGTGCCCATTTCTTCCAAATGAGTGTTGTGCTGTGGCCAGTATTGCTTCACTTTATACCATTTGTCACCGAGAAATTTTACTTCCAAAAAGCAAAGAATAAAGCTTTTCCTCAACTCTGGGACACCTTCATGCCTCACATTTGAGAGAGCTCTTTCAACTCCTGTGATCAAAACGAATTTAAAAGGCATGAAAGATTCAGTCTTTTATGGTACACTGAATTTCAGAGGTTTACGAGGGAAAGGGTGATTCAGCACATTTAAAGAGAATTACTGAGCTAAGTAAACAAAGGCTGCTGCTATTGCAGTGAGGCAATGACTTCTCATGCAGAGAATTACCTTGCGATGTGTAGAGGTAGGTCTGCCCCTCCTGAGTGTGGGAACATGACTACACGGTTTTCTTCAGCAGATGTTGGCCATCGTGTGTTGAGAACATGAACAACCAGAGATTATAAAAAATGGGTACATAATGACACTTTCCAGATACAAGGCTTCATAATTTGAAATGCAATTAATTCCTAATCCTTCCAAATATGTTAGTACCCAACATAAAGCATAAATAACAGAAGAAAATCATAAAACTGCTTCAAGAGATTTAGCTGTGAAAGCTGTATTACCTATACTGCCCATTGCCTTTGCATCCCAGATTCCTCCAGAAGTCAATGGAGATTTCCTGTGTTTAAGGATACTGGAAACATTGGTTATTACATGGAAACATTGGTTATTACATGCAAACACACAGATATAGCAATTGTTAACTTGTATTGCTGAATAAAAATTACATAAAATGTTTCCATTACTATATCAAATATTTAAATGAACTGGTAGGAAGGATAGTGCTATTTTAACACAGTGAGTCGAAAGACTAGCTTTCCCTGTTCTACCACATCGTTCTTGTATAAATTTGTGGCTGTAGTCGCACACCAGCCAGGAGAACTGATTACAATAGATTATGCCTGATCTAACATTATTCCAGCTGGTTTAGGTAACCACAGCAGCAAAGATAAAATGACATGGTCTACAGATGCTCAAGGGAGAATATGAAGTCCCAAGAGGATTCTGAAGCTGTTATCTTTTATGATAGAGGTGCCTGAGTTGGCTAAATTAGAGCTAGGTCTTCTTTAGGAACGTCATCTCCTGATGGCATACCACACCACTGAGGGAGAAGAAGAGACATCTGAGTCAGGGCACCTGTGTTATCTTTGGAACTGGGAGGAAGATCAACTAGTACCTTTGCACCTTTGGCACTGTCCACGCAGCCATACCAGGTCTACCTGAGGATCTCTGCTCTGTTCTCCAGTGAATTACAAGGATATTAGTACTTCTTTCCTGTGTGCAAACCTGATACGCTAACTGTGCCTTTCCTTACAGAGATGTTACAATACTAAATACACATTAAAAAAAATAAGAAGCTACGGACGAGGTGGGGAAGGCATTCAGGGAGTGAATGGACACTATCTAAGAAGAGTTTGTCAAAACATGGTTTTGTTTCTAGGTTATAGCTTTTAATTCAGAGCTTCACAAGACATTTTAAAGGCATTTTAAAGGAAGAAACAGGATCAAAAATTGTTCGGTTTTCTGCCCCCATCCCCAGAAACTTCTCTTGGGAATGACCTCGAAATGTCCTTGGCTTGGCAGAATCATTCTGGAGGTTACGTGGGAGTGCTTTGGAGTCAGGAAGGACCTCCCCCAGAGCTCTGCTGAAGAGCGGAGCAATGAGAAGACCAGGAACTGGGGCTTCCAAGGCCTCTGGGCTCATGGAGCTCTAAAAGGGCATGTGGGAGGTGCAGGATTTTTGACCTGAAGCAATGCAGATGTTGGGGCCTGAATCCAGGAAAGACAGGTCAAAAATAGCCTTCCAGAAGAGGTGGCAGGAAACTACTAAGACATAACAGTGCTGCATTCCAACAGAAATTGTAGTTTTCTGATGAAACTCTGTGTCAGAATGCTCTCCAGGTCTGCAAATAAATGCCTTTCCTCTCCACAAACACTAACGTTACTGGCACAACAGTGATATCGGTTTGTAGCCTGAAGTAGACAAATTTTATATATTTTGTAATGGAATTATGATATACATAGCACATGTATACGTAGAAACCTTAGAAGAATAGAGTAGGAGGTAGAGTACTAATCTCTGAGCTATGCAACTAATCACTCCAGGGTCTTAGTAAACGTCAAAGAACTATTCCAGAACACTTGAAGAAATAACAAAGATAAGACTGGAGACATCTCTATCTTCACCCAGAATTTGGTGTCAGCAGAAGACGTAGTAACTGGGGAAAGGTAATTCCGGCAAGGGGACATTGCGACCACCGACCCAACTCAAGACCAAGAGGACTACCCCCCCACACGCTCTCCTTGAGCATGCACAGTAAATTAAAATCACACTGTAGCTTTAAATTGAAGCGGAGAAAATATAAACCAATAGAAAAAGAAACTTATAAGGTAGCTTAATGGGTGTGTTAGATAGGTGTGTACGATGTAATAGTGTGTATAAATTACTGTAGAAATTTTTCATTGATGTGCTAGCTTTGTGGAATTACCATCTAGTGCCCATCTCTGTGCAGAAATGCAATAAAGCGATATCTCTCCTGAGTGTGTGAGGATTGGCTGATTGCACACCGGGTAAAGAATCCACTTTTCGGACAACAAGGGATCACACAGACTGAAATTTAAGCAACTGCTCCAAAACATGAAGAAAATAATGGATTTATGAGCACGCAAAGGCAGAAGGGTGCTGATTCAAAGACTGACACTCCTATCAAAGGCTGGGATACATGCTGGCCACTTCGGGTCTTATGGGAGTGTTGAAGACTCTTCTTGCCTATATTTGAACTGAAACTATAGTGATTTCACACTCAGTTATTTTTTGTACTTGAATGTCAGTGTCGGATTCAACGCCTTCGCTGTAAGTGTCTGAACCTTTTACTGAAATGTATAGAAACATATACGTGTGTTTTCGGTTTATGTGTCAAGGTTCTGGTAGCGGGGGAAGGCTGCAGGGGTGGCCTCTGTGAGAAGAGACCAGAGGCTGCCCCCAGGGTAAAAAACACTGCACAGCAGCTGCTAGAGAGAGAGGAGTGAGAAAAATGTGAGAGAAGCAGCACTGCAGGCTCCTGGCAGGAGCTCTGACCCCGTGGAAAGGACCCACACTTGGAGTAGTTTGTGAAGAACTGCAGCCCATGTTGGAGAGGTTCGTGAAGGACTGCCTCCCGTGGGTGAGACCCCACACTGGAGCAGGGGAAGAGTGTGAGGAGGAAAGAGCGGCACAGATGAAGTGTTACGAACTGACTGCAACCCACGTTTCCCACCCCCTCCTCGGGGGAAGGAGATAGATAAATCAGGAGTCAAGCTGAGCCTAGAAAGAAGGGGAGGGTGGAAGAAGGTGGTTTTAGTTTTGTCTCTTTTTCTCACCATCCTACGCTGTTATTAATTGGCAAGAAACCAAATTAACCTTCCCCAGGTAAATTCTCTTTTGCCTGTGATGGTAACTGCTGAGCAATCTCCCTATCCTTACCTCAGCCCAGGAGATTTGCATCCTATATTCTCCCCCATCGTGTTGAGGAGGGAGAGCGAGAGAGCGGCTTGGTGGGTGTCTGGCAGCCAGCCAAGGTTTACCCACCAACACATGCATGTGTATATATGTGTGTGTCTCAAAATTTGTTTTATAAACAACCAAAAGAGTTTTTTTTTTTTCTAATGAACATCAGGCTTAGATTCACTGAGTGCTTGACAAGAAAAACAAATAATGACTTCTTTGGCTGCATCTTGTTTGAAGCAATTACATGGCCTTCTTTCAACACTTGTGGTCACACCTATTGCATTCACAAGGTTACAGATGATATTAAAAAGAATACATAGTCACGAATACTGTTCTACCTTCTTTTCTCTTTTTTTTTTTTCATTTCGGTGATATGGTTTACTGGTTTCTCACTATTATTATTGATCTATACTGATCTATTAATACTCATATGTCTTCATGGCACAGGGATGAAAGCTCAACTGCTATCTTCTTTCTGTAGGCTGTTTACCACAATTTGATTGTTGGAACCTCTAATGTTTAGCTTCGCTGTATTGCAAGCTAAGATGCGGTAGGAACTCGATTTATTTAATTTAGCTGTGATTAATTGTGATAGATTTTTTTTAACAGAACAATTTTTGCATTTTATGTATTATAAGACGTGCTTTATGTGTTCTTTCTCTAGCTGTATTAGAATTGTCTTTACTTGTCAACTTACATTGAGCTGCAGGGCTTAAGGGCTGAAGTGTATGAACTTCTCTAGTCAAATTGCTATAGGTGTCTTTGCACTCCTTTCTTTCCACACACAAGCAGACATTAAACTGAACTTCTCAAACACTTTCTACTGACCGATTTATGTGTGTGCGTGTGTCTGTTTGTGCGTGTGTCTGTTTGTATGCATATAAATAAATATATCACACTGAGAAACGTCACATTGAGGTAAAATATTTTAATGTCGTACTACAAAGGTTCTTTGGATAATGGATGATAAAATGGCAACGGTCTAAGGACCAAGTCTGATCAACTGCATTGTAGTAATATAAGTTGACAATCAATATAATTAAGCCTGAGAGGAATGCAAGCAATCTAAGCATGAGTGAAAGGCAAAAGGGGAAAGCTCACTTGCCACATAGGCAAGGAACATCACCATTAATGATTTCTCTTACCCACTGATGAGGAAGAGTTGGGGAAATTGTCACGCACTCATGTTCTCTGTCACGACATAAGGACGTCTCCTTTGCCAGGCAGCACCCCTGGTAGAATGTAGTGGTTAGGACATTTTCCTCATTTCTGGAGTCAAATCCCATGAAGCTCAGACCTTAAAAAGCTGTCCAAAGTTCTTGAACAACTAGACTGTTGACTGCTCGGTTAGGTAGAGCTCAGTTCTTTATGTTTTGTATGATAGCTTCTGAGTAGTCACACTGGACAGATTATAAAATAAATCACGGAATGATGAGACCTTCACTAGACACTTACTATTGCTTTCATGCTTCCAGTCTTTTTGACTCAGCGGATTAAGATAAGCAATATTATGGAAAAATCTTAATAATTTTACAAACATGCAGTTTTACAATGCTAACTATCTAAGTTACACAGTAGTACCAGGCTGCAGCTAGCTCTCCAGACACAATATATTCAAGATTCCTAATTGCACTGGTCGTACGTTGTTAATTATGTTTACATCATTTTCATGTGTGCACCACCATTATGATCACTGTGATCTTATGAGTGCTCTTATTGACATTCTGGGTTTCAAAACAACTTCGATTTATACTTCTAACAGAATATATATATGTGTTACAGCAAAGCACCCTCTTCACATATTCAAATCTAAAACAATAATAAATTTGGAGCCTTCCTTGCCATCTTAGACAATTTAAAAAGAAAAAAAAAGCTAAAGGACTTCTGTATCAAAGGCAAATTATTCTCATTCTTGTCTCCACCATTCAAACTAATAAAGCTGCAAGTAGCTTGTCATTCCAGGATTTTAGTTCAATTTTACCTATGTCACAAGAACTATCCCAACTTTCATTTGGTCAGCAGTTCTAACTATAATATTTTAGGGTGCCATGAAAAATGACAGGATGCTATTCATCACTGTGTGCTTATTCTAAGAAATGGACTGAATACTGTGTAAGTATCTGGATTTTTGTGTTGGTTCACTGTACAGTTGATAGTGAGACATACATGGTAATTTTTTGGTTTTTACTAGGCCTAACAACAACTGTTCAAAACAACAGAAAACTCATAGCAGAATATTTCTTCTACTTCCCTACATGTTAATTACTCTGATGTAGTTCATGCTAGTTTTTTAAATAGTATAAAAAGTCTAAAATATTAAGAACTATGCCAATAAAAGATCCTGACTATTATCTCTGAGGCTTTGTTTACAGCCTTGAAAAATATATGTTCTCTAGCTTGGTAATAAACTGCCTCATATTTTGTAGTTCTGCTTTGAAATTTTTGTAGAATCCAGTGAAGTCATTTTAGAACATTTCTTGGCACAAATCAAAACACAGTGTTTTACTTTTATGGCTATATTGTCTTGTTTAACCCAGACACATAAACTTTTGCATCTTGTCTGCGGAGCATTTGGAGAACATTGTGAGTTTTTTGCCTATGAAAATAACTTGAAAAGTCACCAGCTACTAGGAAAGGGAATTCCATGTTTTAAAAGGTTACTTCCCCAGATTACAAAAAAAAGTAATGTATAAATGCCATTTAAGTAATTAAATTATTACACAGTAATATATATTATGTGGTATGCAAACAAGCCAAGCTATAAAATTAATTCCCTGGAAGTTCATGAAAAGGGGAAAATAAGTGCCTTGTGTCAAAACACAGCTTAAATTATAAAATTATAGATGTATGTCATTATAAAATAACTAAAGTCCTGATCCTGCTAAATTCTAAGCATGACATTAGTCTGTTAGAGTGCATTAAGTTCTTTGCTGGATTAAGGACTAAGCTAACACTTAATTTTCAAAGGTGAACAAAAATGATGATCAAAGATGATAAAAAAATACACCAAGTGTATCATTAAAGCAAATGCTCAGTATTCAACAGATAATCTTTTTTTTCTTGAATCTTAAAGCAATTTGTTTGCTTCTGACACTTTTGTAACCTTCTCAGTGATTTTCCTACTCCTGCTTTTGTCAAAATACTGTAAAACCATTTCTGGTGAGCCTTTGACTCTGTTGTGTGTTTTCATTTAAGAACAATGTTATAAAACATACTTCTGTTTTAAAATCCCTAGTTCTTGAAGTTGGATAAGTGTATGTTTTCATATCAGTATTTAATAATTCCCATTTTACCATACTGTTTTAGGTAGTAGAAGGCTTCATGTCTACAAACAGGGTACTCTGAAGTCAGTACGATAACATACTTTTTGTCCCATATGGCATGAGTGTTTCATACCACAGAAAGCTGAGCTTTATTTATGACTTTCTGGTCTCTGCCAATCTTCTTTTCCACATGGTAGAAAAATTAAGGAGCCTGGTATAGATCTGCATGTTGTTTATTTATGACTATATAAAATAGTATATTACAAATGAAGCTTCAGGAGTTTATTCAGCAAAGCAGATGTACAAACCTCCAAGACCTCTGATGTATTACAAGAACTGTATTTCCATCTAACATATGAGAATGGAATGTTTGAGAACGAGAACAGGTAGGAACCTTTAAATCAAACATGTTATTTCTTTCTCCATTGATTTGACTATATGAAGATTTTTTATTCCTTCTCTGCTCTCTATTGTTTCAGAATAAAGGTTTGGCTTTGATGGTTTGGACTGGCTGGAAAGTTGCTTGGCGGAAAAGGACCTGGGGATATTGGTCAACAGCCAGCTGAATATGAGCCAGCAGTGTGCCCAGGTGGCCAAGAAGGCCAACGGCATCCTGGCTTGTATCGGGAATAGTGTGGCCAGCAGGACCAGGGAAGTGGTTGTCCCCCTGTACTGGGCACTGGTGAGGCCGCACCTCGAGTACTGTGTTCAGTTTTGGGCCCCTCAGTAGAAGAAGGACATTGAGGTGCTGGAGCGTGTCCAGAGAAGGGCAACGAAGCTGGGGAAGGGTCTGGAGCACAAGTCTTGTGAGGAGCGGCTGAGGGACCTGGGCTTGTTTAGTCTGGAGGAGAGGAGGCTGAGGGGAGACCTTCTCGCCCTCTACAATTGCCTGAAAGGAGGTTGTAGCGAGGGGGGTGTTGGTCTCTTCTCCCAAGTAGCAAGTGGTAGGACGAGAGGCAATGGCCTCAAGTTGTGCCAGGGGAGGTTTAGATTGGATATTAGGAAAAACTTCTTCACGGAGAGGGTTGTCAAGCACTGGAACAGGCTGCCCAGGGAAGTGGTGGAGTCCCCATCCCTGGAGGTATTTAAAAGACAGGTAGACGAGGTGCTTAGGGACATGGTTTAGTGGTGAAGTTGGAAGTGCTACCTTAATGGTTGGACTCGATGATCTTAAAGATCTTTTCCAACCTAAATGATTCTATGATTCCATGATTCTATGATGTGGAAAAAGGTGGTTTATTCCAAGACTTAATTTGTATTGCTCTCTATAAATATTTTGGGATGATAAACATCACAGAAGAAAACAAAACTATTTAAAACATATGACAAAGCTGGCACAAGAACATGTGGGTATAACTAAGCTTAAAGACTGTAACATTGGAAATTAAAAGGAAGTTCCTAGTCATCAGGTGGGAGGGAGGTTCTGGCTTGCTATTGTGGGATTATGTGCCCAAATTCTTGTTAGTAGGAAATTTTATGACAATATATACTATGAGGTACTACAGTACCATGAGTATGATCTTTTTTTGTCATGTTGTTCCTTCTTTAATTCCATAATACTGCAGGCAACTAAAATTTGCTTTTGTTCAATATTCATATAGTCATGCTCGGTTTGTATCTATATTTTTTTGTCTTCATCTTTGTTTCTACAACATTAACTATGAAATTTATTAGTTGACCTTTAGGACATTCCTGAGGGTCCCATTGGCTGTATAATTGCACAGCAGAGAAACAGCTTCTTAAAAGCTCTTCTGTAATTCTCTTGGCATCTCATGCAGTGCTGCTTCTTTCATATAGGGCCAAATCTTATCACTGGTGTTGCTTGATTGCCTACAATGATAAAGACAGTGAAATCTGCCATTTACCTTTTTTTCTAATTGTCAGTATGTGTCTTTTGCTGCTTGCAAGGCTTAAACCAGTTTAAAGCTAACCAACATTTTTTACTTTCATCTTCGCAGGCCTCCCATATGCTTCTTCTGCTCTTTGATTATAATGGCAGTAATATTGTCTTCCTTTCAAATACACTGCACAGGAATGCATTGAAGAAAACTGCCTGTCTTTTCTGGTGTATTTTAAATCAGATAATGTCACTATTTAATTTTTTTCAGCTCCAGATAAGTTTCACTTGAGAAAATAGCTACCAGAAAAAAAAAATCTTTTCCTTATTGCATACAAAATAGTAGAGTACCGGATAATGTACATTTCTCACCCAGCACACAAGTTGTCTTTCTTTGGCCTAGATAAGTTGTTTAAATAAATCCAGACCTGAGGGGAACAAAATTGGGGGGGCAGTTGCACACAGTCGTTCTTGAGGGATGTGGGACAGAAATCCCTCTGAAGCAGATTGGTGGCATTCACTGGTAAGTTCAGCACCAGCTGGTTGAGAACAGTTTGTAAAAAACCTTTAACTCGCTGGACTAAGGTGGTTTTCCATTTAAGGTCACATTTGCCTGAAGGTCTCAGAAGCCTCCATCATTTGTCACTTTGGGAAAGGCCGTGTAATTCTCCAACTTTTGACAATGAAAAATATTGCTGTGTAGGGAGACAAAGGAAAACAAGATTTGATTGGATTAAAGAAAATGACCAGACATATCCCACAACCTGTAAAGTCATGGGATCAAAACTAATGTGCTATAAGTTCAACTTAATTAAATAGTGGTTTTGGGGTGGAAGTGTGGGAAATGAGTAGTTAAGAGTAGTAGGGGAGAAAATGAAAAGTTGGCAGTCCAGCACTTCATCCCTGGAACATTTTTTCCCATTGTTGTGGTTTAGCCCCAGTTGGCAACCAGCACCACACAGCCCCTTGCTCACCCTCCCCCCACTGTGGGGTGGGGGAGAGAATCGGAAGGGCAAGAGTAAGAAAACCCACGGGTTGAGATAAGAACACTTTAATAATTGAAATAAAATAATAACAATAACAATAACAATAACATTAACAATAACAATAACAATAATAGTAATAAAAATTGTCATGAAAAGGAGAACAAAGAGAGAGAGAGAAACAGAACCCAGGGGAAAAAAAATAAATGATGCAACTGCTCATCACCCACTGACCGATGCCCAGCCAGCCCCCAAGCAGCGATTGCTGCCCCCTGGCCAACTCCCCCCAGTTTCTATACTGAGCATGACGTCATATGGTATGGAATAGCCCTTTGGCCAGTTTGGGTCAGCTGTCCTGGCTGTGCCCCCTCCCAGCTTCTTGTGCACCTGGCAGAGCATGGGAAGCTGAAAAGTCCTTGACCAGTGTCAGCACTGCTCAGCAACAACTAAACCATCAGTGTGTTATCAGCATTCTTCTCATCCTAAATCCAAAACACAGCTATTAGGAAGAAAATTAATTCTATCCCGGTCAAAACCAGGACACCCCTAAATCTCTAACATTTCCTTCATTGTGCTGAGTACAGTTGGATATGTTGGACCATCACTATGCAGTGAAAAAAAGTGTCCTGAATCTGCCCTCCTCTTCTATGTGTTTCTTCCTGGCTCTCACCACCTAATTCCTGCCCCAGACATGCTGCCTCGCAGGTGTTTTCCTCTCTTGGCACTAAAGCTGTCTGTCGGTAAGAGATCTATGCAGATTTGTCCACCCTGACAAAGACAGAGAAGCAAAGATGAGATAATTTCATGGAAATGAGACATAACCAGTGTCCAGCATAATGTTTTGTATCAGACCTGCCAGCCAAAAGCATCCATCTACAACAGACTGGATACCTTGCATAGTAAGATCATCAATAGAAACCCCATGTTTTTTACCTATAATGGTAATTTGCCCTATGTGTCATTTTCACCAAAGGGCGGGAGATTGATTGTCATTCTTATTTCAGAAATGAACAGAACTAATGTTTTTCTCTAAACAATTGACAGCCGACAGAATAAAACACTTGGACTGCTAGCCTTTCTGGGGCAAGAAGGAAAACCAAACATTTGTGACTATTTTAGTTTCTGATCAACCTTTTAATCTTGGTTTTAAAACTCATGTTGTAATAATATTTCTTACCTTCAGTCATAGCAACAGTCAACCTAAGATGGCTGTTCACTATGCCCTGACTTCACTGTTTTCTTATTTTGAAAGATCACTGACCTAAATACAATATTGATTGACAGCTCCCACAGACAAAACATTTTGTAGATGTTGGTGAAGGGAGTGCAGGAAAAACTAAAGAATGTGTTTGCAGTATTTGTAGAGAAGGCTCAATGGGCAGATGCCAGGAGAGCTGAGTAGGCGTTATGGGGAGGGGAGAACTGGGTGAAGAGAACTAGGGGCTGTGAAGTGCATGAGGGTACATGTAGGGTACATGTAGGGTAGTGGTGCATCAGGGTTTAACCTCAGGAGGCATCTAAGCACCACAGCAGCTTGCTCGCTCTCCCCCAGAGGGGTGGGGGGCAGAATCAGAAGAGCAAAAGTGCAAAAACTTATGGGTTGAGATAATTAACAACTAAAAAAAGGATGAAAACCCCCACAAAGAAGAGAGAGTGACAAAACCAAAAGCAAGAAAAACAAGTGGTGCAAAAGAAAACAATTGCTCACTGCCAAGCGACTGATGCCCAGCCAGTCCCCAAGCAATGGCGGCCCTTGCCAACCTTCATCCCCCCAAGTTTTATTGCTGAGCATGACATCATACAGCACGGACCATCCCTTTATTCAGTTAGGGAAAGCTGTCCTGGCTGTGTTCCCTCCCATCTTCTTGTGCACCCCCAACTTATTTGCTGCCAGGGCACCATGAGAAGCGGAAAGATAAAAGATAAGATAAAAGATAAGACCCTGTGTAAGCACTGCTCAGCAATAACTCAAACATCCCTGTGTTATCAACGCTGTTTTCAGCACAAGTCCAAAACATAGCACTGTCCAAGATACTAGGAAGAAATTTAACTCTATCCCAGCTAAACCAGATCTTTGCAGAGCTTTGGAACTGCTAGAAGTGGTACAGTGAGCAGCTTTGGTAGATTAGATGAGGCTTTGGGGGCCTACTGGAGCTGTCTCTCCCTCTCCCCTCTGACAGCTCATCCAGCTTCTCCAACCAAACACTCACACACATATCCAGTCTCATGCAAAGTGAGTGCGTCTTCCAAAGAAGAAGCGATTGTTTCCGTATTCCTAAAAATTAATTGGATGCATCTCTTCAGTTTATGATGCAAAACTTGGTGCTGATGACTGAAACCCAGATATCTTCTTTCAACTGTAAAAATGGATCCAGCTGTAAAAAAAGGTACTACTGTAAAAAAACATATCCAAATGGAAGAAATTCAATAGTGGTTTCAGTGTGTTGTTCCAGTGCCTGTCTGTCAAACAAGATACTGTAAAACAAGAGAAAGCGTATAGAAGAGTAACAGAAATGATCCTTACACATCTTGTCCACCTTTTAGGAGAGTGAGGAGAGGGGAAACTAAAATTTGTTATGTTGTGGAAATAGAAACATAGTGAAATGTAGGTTTACATAACTCTATTTCTCTGTGGTTTGCACAAATCATGGTTTTCATATTTTTCTTTATTTGTTTCAAAGTTTTGACAGAATCTCCTTCTGTACACAGTTTACTTTTTTGAGGTTTCCAGGTAGAATTAAAAATAATTTATTTATAATTCATTTATAACAGTGAAAATTCTATTCC
Source organism: Balaeniceps rex (assembly GCA_013401315.1). Lineage (NCBI taxonomy): Eukaryota > Metazoa > Chordata > Aves > Pelecaniformes > Balaenicipitidae > Balaeniceps > Balaeniceps rex. The sequence goes on along the minus strand of VYZW01056673.1, from coordinate 3,808 downwards.
AGAATATTTTCTTCTCTTATCTGTTATCTTAAAAACTATTTTAATAAAGATTAGTGAAAACCTCAGGTTCTTCTACTATAAGGCAAAATTACAATGCAAAATGGCTTCAAACCTTTCCTGATACTAATCTGTGAAGAGATAACAGTAGTATATTAACATTAGAGACAATACGTACTGTGCTAGGAAATTGGATGAGACATTAAACAGAAACAGGCTATGTCAGCATCTTATTCTTGATTGGCTTCCAAAAAAATGTAGCTGATTTTGCCTCCATAGCACAGACTGGTTGATCTGGACTAGGGCAGAATCTGCACCTTTCAGTCAAATGAATTTTTACGTAGAGAGCACTATAACAATAGGAACATTACGGAAAAAAGTCTTTGCTAGTAAATTAGTTGATTTTTGCCCACTGAGAACCAGGTCCACGGATTCTCTAAAGCACCAAATGCTAACCAGTCTGAAAGGACAAAGGAAACTATCACTGCTTTAATAATAAATTTCCCAGCTATTCTGGTTCAGAAAATCTGCATTGGTGCACACAGAATGTGCCCTTCCATGCTTGAAAGAGGTTGCGATAGCCAAAAGAGTCAAGATTTCAAAGACTTGAAACCAAAAATCACTATCAGCCATCACAGTGGATGTGGTCAGGTTTCCCTTCTGACCCAAACCTTTTAACCATGGTACAGAAGGTAACATGATGAAATTGCTCATTCATCACCTTCTGACTTTTTCTGATTTCATCATTTCTGTCTGAATATATTTCGTCTGAAATATATTTTATTTTAGAAATCAAAACATTTTTCACTTAATTGTGCACTTTTTTCCCTTAAACTGCTTGTATATGTTTTTCTGTGTTATACTCCATCTACCTTTACATTCATTTAGCCGCAATATCCACATTACTTTCTGGTAATTTTATTATAGCCTTTTGCCCATTTGAATGGGTCACGATTTCTTTACAGCAATGAATGCAGTTCACAGCCTCTGTTACTGTTCTGACCACCCAGGCTCAGCTGAGTCCAGTAATGTCCATAACCTTAAAAGAAGCCTTCATTAACTGTAACGCCTCAGTCAAATTGCAGTTCTGTGATCTGCCTGACCTGGTCAAACTGAAACCATCACACCTCACGTCCATCACTAGAGGATGGGGATGAAAGGTTGTTGGAAACCGCCGCTTGAGGTTGCAGGGAAGCTGATGAATTTCCTTCTTCAAAACAATGAAATGGCTTAAAAATATCACTCTCTTCTGTTCCAGAATTCAGTCATCACCTCTATTTGTGTAGGCTTCTAGTCGATCTTAGTTTTTCAGTGTGTTTTTGACCTACCTTGGGTCACCTTTAGAAAATCTGGGAGCAATAGCACATATTTTGAGACACTTTGCACAGCAGGTCGCCGTGGCAGCTCTGAGAATCGCAGAGATCTACTGAGCACACAGACCTCTTACAGCTTCTGAAAACAACTGTATTTTGGCATCTCAATGAGTCCCTAGCCCCTCTGAAAATCTGCTTTCCTTGTGACAGGTTGAGGCCAGCAAAATTTAAAGAACGTTTTATCAATGTTTCTCTATCCATTTCTAAAAACCGATTAGCCTCCCTCTATGCTCTACTGCGGCCAAACAAAGCAGAAAATGAGATGCTGTGCTGGCTCTTAGCCCTGGGAAGGTGTCTGAGAAAGCTGCCCATAGACCTCAACTTCCTAGCCCTCTAAGCCCAACGAGCTGCAGGAAGGCGAGAAGTACACAGGCAAACAACTAAAAAAAAATACAGACTTAAACACAAAAAACCAGAAAGGCTGTGTCCAAATATTGAATCGATCAGTTTTACTGTCTCTTTGATTCAAAATTCCAAATCTTGAAGGCTTCTCATATTATAAATTGATGGTGGATTGAGGCATCTGTGATGCAGTGATGTTTATTTACAAAGAATGTACTGAATCCCCTTTGTCTGCAGGAAGAAAAATCGAATGACAGCGGCTAATCCCCTTGCTCACAGTCCCAAGCTGTTCTCATCCGATAGTTAGCTAAAAACCTCTGTCTCCACGCTGACACTCTTCTCTCTTTCTTGGTGTAATCCAGCTTTTGCTTTTGCCTCTGTCTGTGTGCCTGTGCTATTTCTGTAGTGTTTCTCTTTCTTTTGAAGATGCACATACATTTTATCTCCACATTTGCACACAGCCAGTGTACAAATGTGTTAGCCTCTCAGCGTGGCAATACCAGCAGATGGTATTTGGGGCATTTGTGGTAACACTGAAGCGCTCAGGCTGAAGCTGGCTGCTCATATCCTATCATAGTTGTTTTTGAGATTATGTAAAAGTCTTAATTAAAGAGAGTTTAGGGTTTTTTTTCAGACCTTGTGTTACCATACGGACTCTCATGCTCCCTTATGTCTCAACAGAAGCAGTTTCACACATCTGAAACCGTCTGCATGCTCTAGGGTTTGGTGTTTTCATCAACGGCGGTGCACCGCTGCACCAAGACTTTGAATGCAATTACGAATACTAAGCAAGATGCAATTCTCCCTTTCAGCTTACAATAGTCCTTAAAATCTTCCATACTTCTTATCACACAAGGAATATGGTGCTAGACTACCCTATATCCGAAATTGATATTCTCGTTGTGAAAGGGGCCAAGAAGTGAAAATATACACAAGATCTCATTATGCATAAGAAAGGACAAAGTGAGAAGAAAGGGAAGGCTGGAAAGGATGGGATGGGGTTCTCCCTCTAGCCTAGGAGAATTTATTTGAGAAACTGAACAGAGCTCAGGCTACATTTTTTAAGGCATTATTCCCGGAATCCGCTCTATCAGGACAGACTCCTTATTCATAAAGCATTGCTGGAGTAATGCTGCCAAGGATCCAGGCAGTGGGACACAGAGCAGCATCCAAGGTTTTTGTTGAGATATGCCACGTAGCCGAATGGCTTTCCCACTCTGCTCTGGTGGCTTTGTAGGTCAGAACCACTGACCCATCAAGTTATTACCACTGTCACTGCT